>CAUYON010035833.1:0-54306 GCA_963573935.1 Arctocebus calabarensis
AGTTATCCCAGAGCTGTCTGAGAGAATGATCTGTTTTTGCCTTCCATTTCTCTATCTCTTTGAGCATTTGGGAGCATTCAAAGTCTCTGTCTTCAGTTTCAGAAATCCTTTCTTCTGCTTGCTCCATTCTGTTACTGAGGGATGCTACTGTATTTCTCAGATCTTTGAGGGCTACAACTTCTTATCTCAATGTGTCAAAATCTTTGACCATTTTCTCTTTGAACTCATTCAGTTCTTGGAGACATCTTTTGGGTCTTTTAGATTACTGCTTGAAACTCTAATTCCATCTTTCCCTCCATCGAGCTGATCTTAGTTGCTCTGAATCCAGACTCTGAATTCAACTTCTGACATCTCAGCCATTTGCTTATGCAAGGGACCTTGTGCTTCATCTACCTTGTCATTCCTTGGGGGAGTTGATCTACTCTGGTTATTCATATTGCCAGAGTTTTTCTGTAGATTCCGCCTCATGATTACTTTTCACTGTTGCCTATGACCATCCTCAGAGTTGGGGAGGTGTCTCTCCCAGATCAGACCCTGGCAGAATCACTCTGTTGTTACTGGATCTTTATAGGGAGTGACCCGGTGTTTCTAATGATTTCTCAAACCCTGCAGGGTGGAGAGCTTAAATCCTCCTCAGCCTGCTTAGAAGACACTTTAAATTGCTAACTTGGGCTAAGCAGAAGCTTTCCCAGGAAAGCGCTATGGCTAGGATCACTCCTTAAGTGGCTATCCACTTACCCAGTTTGCCAAAACTGGTCTCACCCTATGCCCCTGAGGGCTAAGGCTGCAAGGCGTCTCAGTCCCCTCCTTTAGGCTGCTCAGTCACTAGATTACTCACTCCTGCCCAATGCCTGTTCTGCGACCCTGAGGGTGGGGCTTGCCAGGGCAGTTCTCCCACAATGGCTCTACACTGTCCACCACCAAACACTGGCAGCTCCGTCTGGCTTGGCGGCCCAGTCTGGGGCCCCAGACAACACTCATAAACCCCTGCACTCCTGCCCAAGTTCTCCCAAGGCAGTTCAACAGAGTGCCAAGTCCTAAAGAAACTCAAACGGCTCATAGGCAAGGCCTTTCCAGCCTGCAGTCCCACTGTTGCCCCACCCACAGCTGCCGACAGGATCAGACCAAACGAACAGACGCAACCACTTGCCCCATCTCTGCTGCTTTAGCCTTCCTCAGGGTGTCCAGAAGCCTCACACTGCCTCCCTGTGTCCCCAAGGGTAAGTTTCTGGGTAGATCCTGCTTGGCAGAGGTGCCTGAAGTCCTCTCTCCCCAGTCTCACCATGCCCAGTCGCAAGGAAGCTGTTACTCAGCAGCCATCTTGCTCCACCCCTGAAAATTCAGTTTTTCAGGTATTAGTAAATTAAACTTTTGTGAACCTCAGTTTCATCTATAAAATGCATTAAGTAATAGCACCTAACTTAAGGAACTGTTGAATAGATTAAATGGGATAGTCTGTGTAGAATGTTTAGCATAGAGCCTGGTATACATTAAATGTCTATTGCTCAATAAATGCTAGTTTTAATTAGAATTGACTATACATATGCCTTGATGAAAGGGGCTTAAAATAATACCTTCACTAAACCACCATCACTGGGCCCATTTCTAAAGGTACCCTGGGGGGGATGGTTTGCCTTTTGTTGGTATAGAAGCATTTATCAGGAAAGGGTAGAGATATAAAGACCTATTATGTGTTTTAAATTGATTATTTGACCTAGTGATTTCATGCATTATGTTATTCTTAACAGCACTCTTAACACAGAAGGCAATATTTTCTAAATGAGTAGACTGATATTCAGACATTAACGAAGGTCATACAGTTTGCAAATGGAAGACCAAGAGTCAAGTGCCGTCTGATTCTAGTTTGATCTTTGTGCCTATTTCATTTTTAACTATTTAATTGTATTGTCCTTAACCATCCCTCTATCTTTTGGGACTGGATATGCTTTCATGACCTCCTCTCCAGATTTCATTCCTAGTGAGAACAATAGGTTCACAGTGGGAGCAGAGATGAGGGATCCGCCTGTATTTTTCTAAAAATAATACCCATCTTTGAACATTTGACTCTTTTTTTTCCTGAGGAAAGAGGGAGATGTAGGTCAGAAGACACAAGTCATGGGTGTGTAACATGAACAAATCCAAAGAGCTAATGCATAAGAACCGTAGCTAATAAAATTGTACGATTTTTCTAGCCTTGCTAAATTGAGGGATTCTTGGGTTTTCACTGCTCTTGCCTCAAAAATAACAACAAAACTGTGAAATGATGGATATGTTAATTTGTTTCACTATAGTAACCATTTTACTGTCTCTATGTATCCTGTAATATCATGTTGTATACCTTAAATATACACAGTAAAATATATACAATAAAATTTATTTTTAAAAAATTATATACACAATATGCTAGGTTTGAACAATACATAAGGCCCAGATGCCTCTTCTTGTACCCAAGCCTTTTGCCAAATCCATATCCCACTCTTTTTGACTATCTGAATGCCGAGTTAAGTGCCTTTCATATCTCTCTCAGGAACTTAAATGACAGTGTGACATCTTTGAGAAGGCATGATGTCTGTTCTGTGTTGGTTTTACAAAAGACATACATTAAATGAAAATTTTAGGTGATAATAAGCCTGCAATAATAACAAAACCTTACCCAAGTAAATGTAAATATTCACTTTTTACTTTAAGAGATACAGGGCTTTTTACCTTAGTTTCATAAGAGCGCTCCTTCTTATCAACTCTACCAGGAAGATGGAATATATATTCTTTAAAGCAACTGTTATGAAAATCAGGATAGGGAAATAATGATAGCTTCTTTGTTGTTATTCTTTTGTTTGTTTTTTGAGACAGATTCTTTCCTTGTTACCCTGCCTAGAGTGCTGTGGCATCAGCCTAGCTCATGGCAACCTCACACTTCTGGGCTCAAGTGATCCTCTTGCCTCAGTCTCCCAAGTGGCTAGAACTACAGGCACCCACCACAAGGTCTGGATAATTTTTCAATTTTTAGTAGAGATGGGGTCTCTCTCTTGCTCAGGCTAGTCTCTTAACGCTGGAATCAAGTACAAAGTACATTGCGCTATAGATTTGCGGAAGAATTAATATTTTATATTTCTTTAAATCTTTATTGATAGTAGAAAACCATATCAAAAGTCTTTTTTTTTTTTTTGAGACGGAGTCTCACTTTGTCACTCTCAGTAGAGAGCTATGGTGTCATAGATCATAGCAACCTCAAACTCAATGACTCAACTGATTCTCTTTCCTCAGCCTTCCACATACCTGGGACTACCTGTGCCCACAACAGTGCTTGGCTGTTTTTACAGATGGGATCTTGCTCTTGCTCAGGCTGGTCCCCAACCCCTGACCTCAGGCAATCTACCAGCCTCAGCCTCCCAGAATACTGGGATTGCAGGCGTGAGCTACTGCACCTGGCCTGCAAGTCTTCTGAAATAGTACTTCTAACTCTCAGAATTTCACCACATCAAGAAAATTCCAAAATAAGAAAGCATGTAGTAAAAAAAGTTCAGACACTAACCCCAGGACTGCCTAAAGACATTAAAAATTTACATAGAATCTTTACATAGATAGGAAGAGAAAAAGTCTAGTAGAAAAACAGAGATTGTTCTGGTTTTGTAATTGAAAGTATAATCATATAGTTCCTGAAAATAATAAATTGATATTATAATATTGGACAAGGCAATCAATGAACACAGGTGGATGGTCTGAATGAGTCAGAGTGATCCGTGTGGGACTAGGTGGAACAGGCAGTGGTGAGTGGGGGAAATGCTGCAACCTTTTGTGGATAACACTGTTGAATCCATGCACCTACCCTTGCTCAAGTTGAGCACTGCTGCTGACGGTAAGAATTTTATATATGCTCCCTCTTTGGTTTTGTTTTCTTTGTTGGTTTTGTTTTTCACTTTGCCCCCTTTAAAATTTTCAGGGAAAATAACAACAGATATATAGCGTGGTCTCATGAGAAAACCAAAACGCAGAGCCATGGAATGAAGAATTTCACTTTGTCAGTCTGTTCAGGCTTTCCAGGGAGTTCAACAACTGCATTGGCTTTTTTCTGTTCCAGGAGCATTTACTGAGAAGAGCAGCTATTACGGACTTCCTCCTAGCTACGTGGCCACATTGTTACTTCACACTGATCTGGAGTCCTTTCCTGGATTTCAATAGGGATCTTTATCCGTTCCATACCCTGCCATTGTGGGAAAGCTTTGCTCTCGGTCTTCAATGTGATAGAGAGTCGGCTGTTCTCTCATTGACGTGCTCCTCCCCACGGCTGTATCTGAGAATTCTGAGACTTTCTCAGAACTTCGTCCCACCCAGAACTCCTCTGTCGCTTCATACAATGTACTTGATAGTTCGATTTTAGCATCTTGCAATCAAGCTCATTCTTGGAGCTTGTTTAAACTCTGGGCTGTTCCAGTTTATGAGGCGTTTTAGAAATTTCTCTTTGCATGGTGTTACAAAGTGAAGACTACAGCTCAAAAGATGTAGTAAACTTTTCAAAATTTGCCTTAATTTCATATGATCCAGAGCCTCGTGTGTACATCTCCTGAAAAACCTTCATTTTAATAGATTTTTTTCGGTACCCCCAAATCTTAAAACTTAGTCATTCAGACACCACCCACCCGCCCTCTGACACCTTCTTCCCGATGGAAAGAGGCATTTATGCATATGTGAGTCACCTCCTGCCAGCTTCACGGGAATTACATAAAAGCAATCTGCCAACCGGCTTGGCCTAAGGACAGAAAAATCACATTTAGTGTCAAAGTGAAAGTCATTTTTGCTTGTTGGAGAATCACAATAGAGCACTTTAAAGCATTAACTCTCAGGCCATCAAGACCTAATCCACACTCTGTACTGTAAAGGAGGGAACCAATAAATGCCATGCTTTCAACACTTTGGGTAAGCTTTTGGACTAATAATGATAAATCCATTTCAAATCCTTTTTTTCCTGGTAGAAAAACGAAATGCTAATTTACATTCAGGAAAGATTATACATGTATTAGAAGGGAGAATGTGGATTAAGAAATAAATATAATATTAGCAAAACGTAGCATCTTTCCGTGGAGAGACACAGTGCCAAGCCCAGAATCCTACCTGTTACCGCACAGAAGGCTGACCTGACCGGTTCTCAGTGGGGACAGATTTCCCAAGAAGAACCAGGGGGATATTGTCGGACTCAAATGGATACCATGTCTCATAACAAGGGAACTCATAGATGTTGGAGGAGAGTTATAATGTTACCTTGTGTCTTCTACATCTTTCCGTGGAAAGATGCTACGTTTTGCTAATATTATGTTTATTTCTTAATCCCAAAAGGTATTAGTGTGGAAAGATATTTAAAAGGTAGAGCTAATGACAAGACGGTGTTTTTTTTAATTTTACCTCCACTCCTAAAAAAAAGAAAAAAGAAAGGAAAGGTGGTTTTATGTTCCAACATAAATGAGATGAAAGACTTGTCTATATAGGTTAGTGTGCATAGAATATATTGCTCAAGATATTTTTAGCTTTCCTGTATGTGGACAAGGCTGTTTAGACCATCTGGAAATACAGGTTTAAATCCCCTACTCTATCTGTTATTTATTGTGTGAGTTTAAGTAAACTTATTAACATTCCTGAACTGTAGCCTCCTTACATGTAAAGTGGTGAAATAGTTCACACCCTTCATCTCGGGGGCTGTTGCAAGAATCAAATGAAAATAATATGTGAAAACTTTTTGAGAACTATGAGCAGTAATACAAATGTAATCAATTTATGTTCTTTTCATCTCAAAATCAGAATTGCAGCTTTCTGGCATCTCTTGTCATCATTCTCTTGCTGGTGTAAAATACACTGCACGGTGGAGGCATGCCTGGAGAGCCCAGGCACTGTTTCTTTCTCCTTCATCCTTCCTAGCTCACCCCTTTCCTCAGGTGTGGCTGCGAGGCCCCCAAGTTGGCTACTGTTTTGCTAGATCACTAAGAAGGCAGGGAAAGGCTTAACTCTTTATAATTGATAAAGAGAATCCTGGAAGGTGCCATGTATTTTATGTTCCTTTCCTGCTCAGCAGCCCTCCCACCCACACGTTCACAGATTCATGGAACCTCCAAAGAAGTTCCATCATGTTTTTCTAGACGCTCTGCCGTCATATCTCAGGGTGGCAGGATTTCTCTCAGTTGTGAGTATCAGTAATGTGTTCCAGACTATCCTAGGAATTTGGACATGATACAAATCATCACTACCTATTAGAATTGGAATTTGGGGTGCCAAGACAGAGCTTCTCTAGTGTTCACACTTGACATGTGCGATGGGAGAGGGTGCCTCAGAAATGCATAAATCCTTGTTCTGAGAATAATAGTTTTTTAAAAAGCTTCTCTTCTCATTTGCGTGCAACGCTTTTTCCTTTTACAAAGGACATCACTCAGAAGATAATAACAGTGTGCACTTTTAAGGCCAAATACAGATTTACTGCACTTCTCCCGAGGAGACACAGTGCCAAGCCCAGAATCCTACCTGTTACCACACAGAAGGCTGACCCCACCATTTCCCAAGTAGAACCAGGGAGATATTGTCGGACTCAAATGGATACCATGTCTCATAACAAGGGAACTCATAGATGTTGGAGGAGAGTTATAATGTTACCTTGTGTCTTCCCCCCCTCCCCATTGATTTCAGTTCTCACCTTTGGTTAGAGTGAAGTTGAAAATAAGTGAAACAGTTGGCAATGCAACCTTTGTCACCAACTTGGGTTTTCTGTGAAAGTCCCTGGCAGATAACAGGAATGACAGACTTCTAGGTAGGCCCTAGAGGCATCCCCTTTAAAAAATATCGTGAATAAAAAGAGCAATGATAGAATTTGAAATGATGTTTTAAACCAGGCTTTCTCAGAATTCAGTGAAAGTAGAATTTTAGAGTTATGGACAATTATTCACGTTCAAATAATTGTCTGTGACTAAAACTTGGTTCATAATTGAATATGTGTCTTTATGCTGATTCAAGGAGATTTCATTGTGGATGAAAGCATTCACAAGGGCAAATGAGAGGAAACTCAAAATTACCTAAACCGAGCACCCTTCATTCTTCTCAGCTGACTCAAAATAAGGAGTTACCAGGGAATGAGTGGCTGTACATTATGTCTGTTGATAGAACCAGGCTGCTGTCAATGAAGAGAAGGCACCTCTTCTCCCAATCTAGTCAATGCCTTTATGATTTGTTTGGAGTCCTGTTAGGTTTTGCACAATCAGTAGTAACAAGCTTATAAAATGAAGAGACTGAAATTTACTTTTTGTCAATTTGGAGTAACTTTTCGTATCTCTAAAATGTTTGTGTTCAAATTACTAAGAAGATTCACTGTTTTTATGGAGGACCTTTCTCAGATAGACCCTCTAAGCCACCACGCATATTTTCATTTGCATTTACAAACAAAAATAAGCAACAAGATTGGTAGGAACTTTCTTAACACTTTAGTTGTGCCATAGTTGGGAAGTTCAGGTGTTAACTCACAACCTCTATGGCTAGACTGTCACTGCCCAGCTGAAAGCTAATTGTCTCTATTATGATATTTTTTATTAGATTCTACTTAAGACAAACCAAAGGAGACCAGAGATCACTGTAGAGCTATTCAACTAAGGCAATTGATTTTCATAGCTTCAGGGAATGACAAATTTAACTTCTATTTGGAATTTGTGATGTTGGAAACATTTATGGAAAAGGAGCATGTTCTAAAGTCTTTTGAAAGTTTTTTGATCAGTTTTGACTTTCTCTAAATCATTTCCCTACACTAAATATAGAAATAAACAAAATGAACTAGTAAAGATATGACATTAGAAACAAATCAAACAACTTGATGTGTAAATCCCCTCTTCCTTGGTACTAGGTCACATATTTATGTTTGTCAGTGGTGTGCAGACAATAATGTAGAGCTTATGGGACCTAGACAATTTGTGTCATTGTTGACTACATTTTTATTTTAGTGGTCCCTTTTGAAGTTATCTTTGTAAAGAAAAAGTAATTTTCCCATTAGGAAATAAATGTTATCCTAAATGGCTTATTAGTAGCTGAGTTTAGGAGTAGCTGAGAGATCGTTGATTTACGTCTGAACTGGGCCACTGATAGCAAATGACTACTTGGTGACCTAAATAGAATAAAATAATGGTTTTAGAGTCGCCTTACCAATTAGAACTCAAAATTTAAATCAAGCATGATTTATTATTTAGAAGAAATATTGAGAGAAGTTACAAAGTAAACAAACGTGATCTTAGATACTCCATTTAATTATTTCAAAGATTAAAACATTGAAGTTTATGTTTTATGATTCACCTTTGTATACATGAACCCCTCACATCAATTAGATAGGACATCTAGTTTGTATTCCAACTTCTTCCCAAATGAAAGGTCTGCAACAAAGTAGTTGATAATTGATATGTTTAGAATGAGAAGGGCTTCATGAAATGAGGAACACATTATTGATCCTGAGCAGATGAAAGGCAAGACATAAACCTTGAAAACAAGGTGAAAGCAGAGGTGATAACTATAAAAGAAAACCTAGTCAAAGAAGATCCCCTGTCGAACCTCCATCATGGAGGTAAATGTCACCCCAGTCGTTACTCAAAGAGTACACTTAAGAGGAAGAAACAGAGGGTTAGCGTGCCAATAGGGAAAGACCACCTGCCACCCACCACAAATGATTAAAACAAATATACACTCCTAGCCCATGGGCCACCCCTGGCAGGGGACCCATCTGATCCAGATGGCATTGTCTTACAATACCCCTCAATTCCCTACTAGGAATAGGAAGCCATTTAAACTGTCTGCACCCGCACCTATAATAATAACACCACAGCCCTACTGACAGGGCTTAAAGGGTACGGAGCAATTCTGCATTTGCTAGTTTTTTCACAAAGGACCAAATATCACATATTTTAAACAGCAAATTCAAGTTTCAGAGTAAATATAATTTACATTTTTTTCTGTTTTGGGAAGTCTGTTTTTGAGGCATTTATAAAGAACTGAAAAGCTCATTTTAAAATGGAATGGACTTCTGATGAATATGAAGTCAGCAATCAGGGCTTTTTAATTGCATTAATTGGCTTGGGTTTCTCTAACCTTTAATTAAACAAAATAGATGACTAAATGAACTTATTATTTACAACATAAGTTTGCAATCATACAGGCTAAAATAATAATACTAGTAAGCTGATGTTTTTATTAACACCAAAATATATTCCAACCTGATGTTGAATCTGCAAACTATTTCCAACTGATTCTGATCTCACCACTTCTTTCAAACCTGTAACTTCTCATGACTTTCTTTAATCAAAAGGAAAGAAAGAAGTTACTTCCTCTTATGTAAGTTAGTCAAGCATAATTTTCAAATGTCTGGTGAGCTACTCCAAGTATTAAAAGAGGCTTATTTAATCCAAATGAATCTTAGGCCAAAATTCTAGAAGTTTTATGACATAGAAGCCTTTAATGAAAAGAACTGATTTTATGAGCGATAAAGAGAGAAGTTAAAATCATATACATGATTAGAATTATATTCTACAAATTTAACAAAAATTATTATTTTGCTTTGCTCTTTTGGTTTTATAACTTAACTGATGAACTATTTAAAATACGTTATTAAACTATTCAAATACCCCCAAATCTTCAAAATATGCTAGGATATTTGGAGATCAAACATAAGACACCCCACCAAAAAAAAAAAAAAAACCTTTATATTCGTAGGAACCATGTAAGTCTATAAAACAAGATCCCAGGAATAGGAAGGAGAGGCTATACTATGTTCTTCCTCTCATTCACTGAGAGGCGCTTCCTTAAGGCAGTTTGCAAATATAGAGCTTGGGAATTTCTAAGGCATCTTCCAGCAAAAACATTCTACTCTCTGATTATCACAATTAATGTGTGACATACTGAATCCAACCCCAAGTAGGGGAATGTAGATGTTGTGTTGACCGGACATCTCCTGCTCTCGTCCAGTAAGAGAATGGAAGAGAATTTGTATGAAAAAGCTCCTGGGTCTTTCCCCTTTCCAATTATACAAATAATTTTCCCTATATACATGCACATACACACCTAATATTAGTGTCCGAAGTGGGGCTGTGTACTTTTTATATTTGTATTATAATTAACTCCATTTTATTTATCTATTTTTTTTCTTTTCCTTAATCACTTATATATAAGTGTATCACACTATGGGTATGTATCGCATTTCATGTCATACATACCCATAGTAACTTTAAATCATTTTTATGATTGGAATAAATTATTACCATTTTATTGTAATTATTATGTTTGAGCTATGAGCCTTTACACATATTATATTATCCAAAACTTACAACCCTATAATGTAGGTATCCCCACTATTTTTTTTTTCAGAATAAGAAAACTAAGAAAAGGCAGTTGCCAAGGTGAAAACTTAGTCTATGTTCTTAGATATGGGATTCAAGCCCAGGAATCTTCCCTCCAGAAACAAAATTATTAATTATCTTTATGAATAGCCTCCAATTAGAATATTACCAGAAAGTCATATTAAATTATTCTGGTAGCTTGACTAGTCTTTGTCCTTTGTTAGGCCATTTCTATTTCTGGTTCTTTCAGGTCAGCTGGCCTTTTCTCCCTTTCCCTCTTTAGACTCACTTGCTATCTTTTTTTGCTCTTTAGACTCACTTGCTATCTTTTTTGCTTTTTCTACCATCCCTCCACTTTCTCTTTAAACTTCTAGGCCATCTGCTCTGGAAATCTTTTTCCTCAATTTTACTTCCTTTTTTGGCCCCAGAGCTACTGAACTATACTTGAAGCTAAGGCCAATACCACTCTCAATTCTAGGCGAGAAGCATTTATTTGTTTATTGATTCAACAAATATTTATGGGTGCCTACTGCATAGTGCTGGGCAATTTTCAGTGAATGGAACAGGCCCCATCCCTGCTTCTGTGTTCCTTATGTTCAATGGGAGTAGACATCCATGAATAAGTGAGTCTACAAGATAACATATCAGGTACTGACAGGTGTGGAGAATATAATGTGGGACAGAAAAGAGAGGAATGATCCTGGGAAGAGACTTAGAGGCACAGAGAACTAACAGCCAGAGCAAAGGCTCAGAAGCAAGGATAATCTTGCTGTGTTTCTCTGACATTGATGAGGCTTGTGGGCTGGAGCTGAGTGAGAAGAATGAGGTGATGCCTAAAATTACTTGACTCATCTATAATTCATTCACGAATAATGTTTAACTTTAAAGTCTGAGTCATTTCTCATGCAATTTATTTTAGATGGTATTAATATTTTTGTACATTTGTTTAGTGTAAAAATACTTTTATCAGATATTATCTCATTTTCTCCTCAAAAGATCCTGTCACTGAGTAATGAGTCTAATTTGATTATCCCAGCGACTAACACAAGATGTGACACACAGTGAGCACTCAATTAATGTGTATTGAACTAATGAGTTGATTTATGAAACCCATGGCACAATTTTTAATTTATCAATTCTATCATATTCATTATTATTGAACATTTGCGATGGGATTATAATGCATTGAATCCTCAGAGGCTATGGAACTGTGCCTGGCCATTTGCCAGCACTCTACTTGTATCTGTATTTAATTTTTGTGGTAATTTATGCTATTTCTGTCTAACTCTTTTATTAAGTTTTTTGCATCTTTCTTCAATTTCTATAAGTTCCTAGTTAATCTTTTCTAATCTGCTATATTCTTGGAAACCAGACCACAAAGCTTGTTAGACCTACAATAGTATAAAATAAGTTAAAATGATTTCAAGTGAGAGCATGAAACCCTTTCTCGAAGAATAAATTGGTCTCAGTCCATTTGTGCTGCTATAAGCAAATACCACAGCCTGGATATTTATAAATAATAACCATTTATTTCTCACAGTTATGGATGCTGGGAAATCCAAGATAAAGGCACTGGTAGGTTCAGGGTCCAGGGAGGTCTTTGTTACATGCATTCTCCAGACAAAATGAGCACTGTCTAATCACATGGCAGAAAGGACAGAAAGAAGCAAACCTCTTCGCTCAAGCCCTTTTCTTAGGGCCCCAGTCCCATTCATGAGAGCTTTACCCTAATGACTTAATCACTTCCTAAAGGTCCTCTTCCCACTATCACACTGATGGTTTTTCAACATATGAATTGTGGAATTATCTTACCCTTGCCCCCCCAAAATTCATGTCCTGCTAACATGAAAATACATCCATCCTTCCCAATAGCCCTCAAAGTCTTAACCAATTAGAGTACCAACTCAAAAGTCCAAAGTCCAGAGTCTCATTAAATATGGCTAAAATATACAACTCACCCTAAGGCAACTTGCTATCCAGTTTTGAGCCTGTGAAATCAAACAAGTCACAATGGTAGAACATGCATAGGACAGATATTTCCATTCTAAAAATGAGAAATATGAAAGAAGAAAGTGGTAACAGGTCCCAAACAAATCCAAAACTCAATTGGGCAAACATTAAATCTTAAAGTCTTGAGAATAATCTTCTCTGAAAATGTACCCTGCATTCTGGACACACTGGGCTGGGGGCTGCACCCACAGGGCCCTGGGCAGCCCTGACCCCGATGGCTTTGCTGGGGAAGCCCAGGCAGCAGCCCTCAGGAATGGGTTGGATGCCTGTTTCTCTCCTACAATGGCAGAACATGCTGGAGGCTCTTCAGGCGTAATTTGAGATGATCCCTGCTCCCATGGCTCCATAAGCATTGCCCCATTAAGGGTTCTCTCACCCTATGACTCTGCTGGACATTTCTCGGAGGGGGGCTCTCCAAGGCAGACATACCCCTGTAGCAGTTCTCTGCCTCAGCCCTGAGGCTCTCTGAGGCTTCCTTTGAAATCCAGCATGCGCTGTGCACCTACAGAGTCAGTGCCACATGGACGCCTCAGAGCTTACTGCTTGTTTGTTGCAGAGTGCTGGGCTGAGCTGCACCTGCGCCTGCTTGAGCCACAGCGAGGGTAGCCCAGGAACACTATACCGAAGTGTAGGGAAGAAGAGACATAAGGTGGCACAGGGCAGGGAATGCTTAGTTCCCATGGGTGCCCAAAGTCCCTATTTTGACATAATTTTGTCCCCTAAACCTTGGAATCCTGATCCTGTGATGGGAGCAACAGCACTCAAAATCTCTGAAATGTCTTTGAGGCCATTCTTCCATTGTCTGATGGGCATCATCTGGCTTTGTTCTGTCCACACAGATCTCATTAACAATCAGTCTCTTAGCTGTGTTCTCCCCTGTGCACACCTTTTTAGTCCTTACAGCCTGGCCTGGCTGAAACTTCCCCAATTTTTAAGTTCTGTTTCCCTTCTGATTTTAAATTTTGTCTTTAATTCATTTTTCTCTTCTTGCATTTTACTATAATTAATCAAGAGAAGTCATGCAACACCCTGAACATCTTAACTAGTGGTTTCTTCCACCAAATATCTTTGTTCACTGCTCTAAAGTTGTGCTTTCCACAAAGCATTAAGACATGAGTTCGATTCAGCAGATTTCTTTGCCAGTTTCACAAGGTTGACCTTTCCAATAAGATATTTTTCATTTCTGTCCAATACCTTATCAGAATTGCCTTTACGTCTTACCAGTATTCTAATCATAACCACTTAAACAATCTCTAAGAGTTAGGCTCTGTCTATAGTTCTCCTTTCCTTCTGAATCCACACGAGAACAGCACATTACCCTGCAATCTATACCCATTACCCAGCCACACAATGCTTTCACATTTTCAGGTATTTATTATAGTAACATTCTACTTCCTGCATCAATTTCTGTCTTACTTTATGCTGCTATAACAAAATACCCAAGACTGAGTAATTCACATAGAACAGAAATGTATTACTTACAGTTCCAGAGCCTGGAAAGTCCAGGACCAAGGTACTAGCAGATTTGTTGTCTGGTGAGGGTTCCCAGTCTCTCTGCTTCAAAGATGTTCTGTGGCTGCCTCCTCTGCAGGGTTCAAGCACTGTGTTTTCACATAACAGAAAAGATATAAAGAGGCAAATTACTCCCTCAAGCCTCTTTATAAGGGTCCTAATTCTATCCATGGGGAGAGTCCTAATGACTTTATCACCTCCTAAAAGCACCCATCTTTTAATCTATCACATTGATAATTAAGTTTCAACATATGAATTGCAGGAGACACATTCAGATCATAGTGAAATTCAGTAGCTTTATTGCTTGCTTCCCTACAGTGTTTAATCTCATAGACATTTTGCTTATTTTTGCATCTGTAATTAAGTTCTACTGGAATGAGGTTGCTAGGCAAAGTATGCACTCATGCTTGTTCTTCAATTTCCATCAAAAAACATTATAGTTTCCATAAGATGCATAAAAATTTTTAAAGAGGGACAGTGACTGTGGCTCAAAGGAGTAGGGCGCTGGCCCCATATGCCAGAGGTGGCGTGTTTAAACCCAGTCCTAGCCAAAAAAAAAAAAAAAAAAAAAAATTATTAAAGAGGAAAACACATAAAGCATTTCAATCGGTCCAGAACAGGTTCTGTTATATGATCCAAAGCCACATTAGACGGTTATTCATTGAATCAAACACCACCTCATTAATCTGAAGTTTCCACAGCTCACAGGTTTGTCTAAGCCCTACTTTCCCCTCACCAAAGCAAGAGCTTTTGTCCAATACTGAAGATCCACTCATGTGGTGCAACATAATTATAAATATGCCTCTTGTAATATGTCACCTTTCATATGTCCTTTCCATGGAAGCCACCGTCTCTATTTACCCTTTAGTTCTATAAAAATTTTCTGTCAAATACTATGCTCGACCTTTCTGCTTGAGCATTATTGTGGCATTACCATTCATCTATTTATTCTTTCATTCTTTCAAAGAGTCACTCCTGGGAGCCCTTTCTATGTGCTATGCACTGAAGATGTAGGATTGTGAAGACATGGGTTATATCTATGTTCTTGGAAAACTAAATGAGTGATTCCAGTGGGGAAAGGTAAATGAATAGTTATAAATTAATAAACACCAATAGTAATAAATTCTATTACAAAAATAAAACAGAGAATCCAGATTCAGAGTGATAGGGTCGGCTTTTATTTAAAAGAGAGGGATCACCTAAAAATGACAAGTATGTGAAATGATGGATATGTTAATTAGCTTGATTTTACCACGTTACATGAATATAGTCATCAAAACATCACACTGCACATAAAAATATATACAATTTTTTAGTTGTCAATTATACTTAATATGAATGAAATTTTTTTTTTTTTTTAAAAAGAGAGAGAGAGAAAGAAAAGAGGGTGATCAAGGAAGGCCTCAAAAGCCAGGCATGGTGGCTCATGCCTATAATCTTAGCACTCTAGGAGGTTGACATGGGCGGGCCCACCAGAACTCAGAGCATAAGTTTGAGGTTGCTGTGACCTATATGGCACACCACTTTACCCGTGGGAACAGAGTGAGAATCTGTCTCAAAAAATAAAAAAAAATTAAAAAAGAAAGGCCTCACCAAGGAGATTATGTTTAAGCAGACAGCTGAGTGAGGAAGTGAACACATGAGTATTTGGGGAAGTTCACCTCTGAAGAGGAAACAGCTGCTAAGGACCTTGAGATGAAAACAAACTTGGTGTGTTCTAGGAATAGCATGAAGGCAAGGAAGGCCAAAGATAAAAGATAAGGCCTAAGGCCAGGCCCAACAGTATAGGGATTTCTGAACATCAGTTGTCACTACTTCCCAACAGTTCATGATGTGTTTGACATGATGCTATTCCTGGAAAGTTTTCTTAAAGCTAGTGTATGAGATGTAGGGCATCCATTGGAAATAATTTTGGCAGGATAATTTGTGTAATACTCAGTAAAATTCTGGGAAAAAACATAGATATGGCTCAAAGTTGTACATTCTGGCATTTTCTATTTATGAAGGTGACGTTCACTTAAAATTAAATATTTTCAAATAAATAATTCAATGGTGTTTAGTACCTTCACATTGTTATGAAGCTATCAATTCTACCCACTCCAAAACATTTTCTTCAACCCAAAAGGAACCTCATATGCATTAAACAGTTGCACCCAGTTTACCCTATCCTGGCAATCACCTACTGTCTCTCTCTACAGATTTACATATTCTAGATAGTTTATGCAATATGTGACCTTTTGTGTTTGTCTGCTTTCACTTAGAATAATGTTTTTCAGGTTCTTCTATGTCATAACATGTCTTAGTACTTTGTTTCTTTTCGAAGCCCAGTAATTAATATTCCATTGTGTGTGTGTGTATCAAATTTGTCTCTCCATTTCTCCATTGATGAACACTTTGATTATTTTCACCTTTTGCCTATTGTTAATAGTGCCACTATAGTATGAGTGTGTAAGTATTTGTCCAAACACTGTTTTTAGTCCTTGGCCTATACACTTAAGAGTAGAATCGCTGGGTCATATGGCAATACTATATTTGACTACTTTTTCAATGGTCACCAAAATATTTCCTAAAGGGGCTGAACCATATAATAATTCCACAACACTCTGATTTTTAAACCACCTCTCTGCAGTCTCTGTAGATGCTCCTTGACTTATGTGGGATTACATCCCAACATACTAAATGCATGTGTTTTTTCATACCATCCTAGAGTCAAAAAATCTTAAATTGAACCATCAAAGTTGAGGTTTGTATGTACTGTATAAACGCTTCCTTCCTCACACCTTGTCTTCCCCAGGTTGGATCTGCTTACCACAGGTTACCACACTTTACCTAAAGTGGAAAATGATTAAGCTGGTTCTCCCAACCCATATAAAATGGGTTTTCATTAGAAAAACTAAATAAAATTAAATTAACAAAGACATAAAATGGAACTTTAGAGGCTTCCGTTCTGTAGTATAATTTCTAACCCCAACTAATTTAGCCATAATATATGTAAATACATATAGATACATAATTAGATAGATATCTCTTATTGGTTCTCTTTCTCTAAAGAAGCAATTCTCAACCTGTGGGTCACAACCTTTTTGTAGCAATGAAAATACATCATGGCATTAGGAAGGTTGAGAACCACTGCTCTAAAGTTTGTTGTGCCTCTCTGATTAACACATACTTCATTATGACTTGAATAGATAGATAGGTAAATATATACTAGACAAAGGCGTCTGGCTGCCTGTCACTGCCCAGCCAATATGCAGGAACAGCAAATAGGTCTACCAAAGTTTCATTATCAGAAGGCCAGCAATTCTGGAGAAAAGTGAACATAGCCTCTCCAAAACTGTTCTACCGTACCATTCCTAAAACCACAGTTTTACACGTAAAAGTTTGAAACAAAAACCATGCTAACCCTTATCTTAAACAATAATAAATAATAATCAGCATAGCCCATGACTTCCTAAAATATTTTCAATTCAAAAGTTAATCTCCGAAATTAATCATGCTAAACTACTCAATATATACATCTTTAGGTTGGAGCTAAATTTACAAAACAGGATGGAAGACAGGGGGTGAAGGTCATGTAGGACCTAAACCAACCAAACTAGCTGTGTTGTCTTGCCCCTAGCCTGATTCCATTTTAGTCTCACTAAATGCACTCTCAAGTAGGTAGGTAGATTTATGATAAGGAATTGACTTGTGGTTTATGGAGGCTAAGAAGTCCCAAGATATGCAGTCAGCAAGCTGGAGACTCAGAAGAGTTAAGGGATCCTGTCCAAGTTCACCTTACTTGCATGAGTGTTGCCTACATGAAAGAGAGCAATCTGCTTTTTTCAGTTTACCAATTCAAATTTTCCTAACTCCAAACTCTTCCAGACACACCCAGAATAATGTTTGACCAAATATCTGGGCACCCTGTGAAACATTCAAGTTGACACATAATGTTAGCATTAATCCTCTTCTGGGACCTCAACAGAATTGTGATGACTCTTATATATCCCATTTCTATATAATATTTCTGCTTTGAGAATTCAGAGTACCCATTACTTACAAGTCTCATGCAATCATTAGTTAGCTGAATGCTGACTGTGTGCCAGGATATACACTAACCAGTGAACATCAAAGGTTTAATGCTGTCAAGGAAACAGGCTTATAAGTAAATAAATTAGAAATTACCTTGGATGATTTAAAATCAAAGAGTAGAACAGTGGTACGTTGTCACCTAACAAAGTCACCCAGAGTGCTTTGTCCTTGCTTCAGAATTATTGTTCAGAATCTCTGGGTTAGAAACTAGGAATCATCCTTTTATTAAGTTTCTCAGATGATCTTTATGTACATAGAAATTTGAGAAACACTGAAATAGGAAGTGGTTTTATTTTTTAGCACTTTTCAGAATAATTTGAATTACAATGTCTTATAATTATTTTTTAAATAAATGATGTTGAAATCCTTCTTTAATTTTCAGTTTGTGAAAATAAAATAATAAAATAAAGGTTTGCATTATTCATTTTTTACATCTTTATGAGTTATTTCAATATTAGATCAATCATTCTGGGCTTTGGAAATGCAGCAGTGAATAGGATAGGCATAGTTAATATACATTGGGGTTTATTTTCTTTCCTTTCTTTTTTTAAAATTTCAAAATATTAAGGAGGCTACACATGATTTGGGGGATATAGATCACTTTTATAATGCCAAGTCACAGGTAAAAGAACACTCAACCCACAAATGGTGTTCTTTGTACCCTTTAGATAGGTTATTTGCCCCTCCCTACTACTTGATTTCTACTGAGTTTTACTTCCCTCTGTGCACATGTGTGCTAAATGGTTACTTCTAATATAATAGCTAGTATATGTAGTATTTTTTTTCCATTCTTTAGATACTTCACTTAAGACAATAGTCTCCAGTTCCATCCAAATTGCAGCCACATTTTGTGCTAAGGAGTACTCCATCATGTACATATACCACATTTTATTAAACCACTCCAGAGTTGATGGGCTCTTGGATTGATCCCACATCTTTGCTATTGTGAATTGTGCTGCAATAAACAATTGGGTACAGGTGTCTTTTGATAAAATGACTTCTTTCCCTTTAAGATAGATATCCAAGAGTAGGATTGTAGATTGAATGGTAACCAGTCTTCTTGTAGTTCTTTGAGGAATCTGAATATTTGTTGCCACAGAGGTTGTACTAATTTTTGGTTCCACCAGTAGCATATAAGCATTCCTTCCTCTCTGCATCCACACCAGCATCTATCACTTTTGTCCTTTTTAATGAAATCCATCTAACAGGAGTAAAGGGATATCTCATTGTGGATTCAATTTGCATTCGCTGATGATCAGTGATGTTGAATTAATTTTTTCATGTGTTTGCTGTCCTTTTATCTATCTTCTTTTGAAAAACTTCTGCCTGCTCTAATCTTCTCTTTATTTTGCCTGGTATAACCTATTCTTAAATTTTTCCACTGTGTTTTGTATTTCCTTCAATGAATTTTTATTTTCAGTGCTATTTTTTTAGAATTTGTCTATCACTTTAGTTAATTTTTCATTCATTTCCTAAATTACTTTTCTAGTTTCTTTGAGTTGCTTTTCCATTATCTCTTAGTTTTTTTTTTTTTTTTTTTTTTTTTAGCTTCCTTACAAGAATTTGGAATTCCTTATCTGTCATTTCAGTATTTTCATTTTGATTTGTCTCCATTGATGATGAGCTGCTGTTCCCCTTTAGGGGTGTCTTTAGCTCTTATTTATCATACTTCCACTGTTCTCTAACTAATCCCTTCTCATCTGGAGCGGCATTCATATCTTATTTTTGGATTTTTGTTTGGTTAGATGGGCTTTTTTTCTCCCCTTCACTCATAAGTTTGTATCTGTAGCATGTAATTGAGTAAGAACCTTTTGCTTTGCTGTGGGTGCTTTGATGGTAGTTTCAGTTCTTGATGGAAGCCCTGGTTATGGATCCTTAGTACGGTGGTTTTCTCAGTTGCTAGTTGTTTGTAAGCTGTAGCAATGGCAAGTTACATGTGTGAGCAGTTTCTCTGTCTCTCAATGAGAGGATGGAGATCTTTGAAATCTTCCTCTTTCCCCAGCCCTGTGCTCTTCTTAACACCATGAATTATATTGGCATGTCCAGGTTAATCTCTGAGAGAGTAGGTGGTGCTTAATGAGGAAGAATCAACTCACCCTGTATAATTGAATCAGTAAATGTTGTAAGGGTTGTACAAATTGACCTCGTAGCCAGTAGGTGGCAAAAGCAGCAGCTTTGGGGTTCATGAGTATAGAAAGATTCTCCAACAGCTCAGCAGCTTGCTGACTGACAGAGACATGAGGTAGGGAGAAACAAACTATCCCACATACCCTTTCTCCAGACTCCAAGCTTCTCACACATTGATCTCTGCCAATATATCTTGCTCCTTATTGTTCTGATCCCCAACTTCTGCCCAGGGAATATCTGATAGATTCTGGCACCTTTCTCCCAGAATTACACCAATCTGTGGTTTTATTTTGATTTTTTTAATCTAAAACGTTTCCTTCCTTCTGAGACAATTTGGCAGCTGATATCTCTTGTCAGCTTTCCTGTCTCTCATCACCTCATGGAATTTATAGTCCAGTTTCAATCTCATACTTGTTAACATATAACACCAAATTTTCTTTGGTGTGGGGTTGGCTAATGAACATTTTACCTTTTTTTATTGTTTTTGTTTTTTTATGATTTAGCACTTTAATTTTTTGAGCAGTAAAGATAAGCTACTTATAGGGTTTCCAACATACCTCTCATCTAGTAAAGGAAATCAAATTTACCTTAGGAATATAGTTAGTGGACTGAGATACATCAAGCTTTAAAAATGAAATCCTACACCTCTGCTTCCTTTTTTGCTTTGCTGATGAGAGCAAATATTTTAAATTATTAGAGTGTTAAAATTATATTTATGATGACCTATAAAATCTCTCTTTTCTAATAAGTGAATGAATGAGATTTAACTAATAGTTCCTAAAGATACTAAATTGTAAAGAACAGTGAAATACTGCTTACTTTATTTATTTTTTAAAATGGTATGTATGTCAAATGTATTTTAACTATTTAAGCATATCAAACATAAGCTAAATAAAATATGCATAGCAATTTCGAGTGAATACTTAAGGAGAGTAGCACTTACATAATAGTTTTCTATTTTCCTACTCTCATATTTTTTGCCAATTGAATCTTAATAAATGTTCTAGAAAAATCATCCCACATTTGTATAATTTAGCAGTTGTCAAGTAAGCCCAACACCAGTTAAAGTACATACGAGAAATAATTCAAGATTACTATATAACTCTTTTCTCACATTTATGCAAATCTCTGTCCTGACTCTATTAACTACAACAGAAACATTAAAATACATAAACATTTATGTGGAAAATGAAAAATTCACTAATGTCACTTAGGAGGAAGTATAAAGCCCTGTGAAGAACATTGTAACATGTAGAGATGCTTGGATCGTTTTTCTCCTTAGTGTTGATTAGACAACCCCAAAAGTGCTAGCATTCAGTTTGAAAATACAGTTTAAAATTTTAAGCATATGTCTTACTTTTCTCTACCCGGGTAGTAGGAAGAAATAGAATATGGAACAGGGTAAAGGGAGTTTTTAAGATTAGCAGAAGAAGAAACAAAGCATTCCATTCATAAAGCTAAAGCTTGGTTTCTACATTGTCAGAAAGGTTTCAGGGCCATATATCTTTTTTCTGATTTGCTCTTCAAACCAAGCCTGTAAGCTGTATACTGATTCCACTTTTCCAGATAAAGGAGCTGTGAGTTTTAAAGGGTTCAATAACTTGTCCAAACGTATTATTATGACTGTGCAGTAATCAAGTAGCGACTCACAGTCTCAAATCACTCTGACTCCAAATCTGTTGCTCATTCATCATAGTTGTGGCAGTGTTCATGAGGCTACACTCAAGGATTGGGCATTCAACAGATGGCAGCCTTGGGCTAAAGCAATTTAACAAGAAGGAAGATAATTTCTAAGATATATCATTATAATTAGCAAATTCCTAGTTAAAAACTCATGGAAAACATAGAAAACACACTCCAACCTTTGGTCTTTATATTTTAAGCAGGCAAGATTAACATAGTTTCCCCCTTTCAGTGTGTAGAGTTTACATTTAGAATAAGGGCAGCTGAGAGCTGAGTGGTTTTTTTTAACCATAAGGAATGTTACTAAGTTAGGTAGTGCTGTGCTATGTCTATAGGTTTCTTGTCAAGAGAATTTAAATACTCTTGCAGAAAATGGCTAAGCAGTATGCTTCTCACTAGCTTACCCACTTGCCCTGAATTTCTCTCTTATTTCCATGCTGAATGTAATTGTGTAGGCAGGTCCAACAGTTAAGTTGATCCTAGAGTTTTTGTTCATTGCATTCCTCTAAGGTATCTTCCCTCTAACTATACATGGTGCTCTACTCTTAATGTCAAACCTAATTAATACTTTCTAGAATAATTCAGTGATTTCTTTGTCCAGGAGCAAGTCTTATATAGAGAGTCTTTCCAGTTTTGTACCTGGGCAAAGAGAGAACAAGGTGACCATTGGAGTGCTTCGTAATCCCTTAGTAACCTGGCGTCTAACTCTGCAGACAGTACACTGAATGAGTTCTTAAATCTGGATGCATTTAAGTAATTCTTAAATTAAATCCAGTAATGCTTACTGGATAAGCATTCCTAGTTAGGCTGGTGTGATGGTTAATTCTACCTTGAATTTAACTTAATTAAGGGATGCCCATGTAACTGGTAAAATTTGATCTGGGCATATGTGTGGGTGTGTTTTCAGAAAAGATAAACATTTGAACCAGGGAGCTGAGTAAAGTTTAGGAGCCTTCCGCAGTGAGACTGGTCATCATTCAGTCTATGAAGGGCCTGAAAAGAGCAAAAAGGTGGAGGAAAGGAAGATTCATTCTTTCTGCTTGACCTAAGTCATCCCTCTTTTTCTGCCTTCTGGTATAAGACTCCTGGTTCTTGGGCTTTTAGACTCAGACTGGGACTTACATCAAACCCACCTCTGTCACTGCCAATTTATGGGCCTTCAAACTCAAACTGCATTGTGCCACTAGCTTTCTTAGTTCTCCAGCTTGCTTGCACAACTGCATAAGCCAATTCTTTTTCTTTTTCTTTTTTTTTTTTGAGACAGAGCCTCAAGCTGTCACCCTGGATAGAGTGCTATGGCATTACAGCTCACAGCAACCTCCAATTCCTAGGCTCAAGCAAGTCTCTTGCCTCCGCCTCCCAAGTAGCTGAGACCACAGGCACCCACCACAACGCCCGGCCATTTTTTGGTTGCAGCCATCATTGTTGTTTGGCGGGCCTGGGGCTGGATTCGAACCCACCAGTTCAGGTGTATGTGGCTGGTGCCTTAGCCTGCTGAGCCATAGGCGCTGAGCCAGCCAATTCTTATAATAAATCTCCTTTTACATTGAGACCTGCATCTATTTCCTGTTGGTTCTGCTTCTCTGGATAACCCTAACAAATTCACCTACCATTTAGGCTTTGAAAACTAAAAGTGAAAGCTAGATAGTGAAAGTAGACGAAGAGCACCCTTTTATTTCCTTCCAGAAGATTACATTTCCACATTTCTGTACGCCAGAGATATTATAGCATTGCTCAATGTTAGTATTCTTGTTAGTTTTGTGGATGTGAGCTTTGAAATCCAAAATCCTTATTTCAATCACTTTTTTTAGCACCACTAGCTTTATGACCAAGGGGAAGTAAATGAAACTATGCAAGTCATGTTTATCATATCTGAAATAGGAATTATGGTCTCCAGTACACTAAATATCTCTGATGCCTGGCTGTGTGTGTGTGTGTAGATATATACATAGATAGATGTAGGCATTTACCATTAGTTGCCCAGTTGCTTTCTTTACTTTAGCAGATTTAGATATTTATATTTATAAATAGTATTTGCTTAATTAGAAAATATGAATTGTAAAAGTTCTGTGTTCAAGTACAATATTTTTGCCTGCTGAGCTAGGTCAAAATATAATCAGGAAAGCATAAATAAAAAACAAAAAAATATGGGATATTCCTCCCAAAAGTGCCACAGATACTATGAATACTAAAATGAATCTCCGTATAAAACTTTTTTTGCAGTTACTTTTAATTTTTGTGTCCTTCATTTGCTCTGTTTGATATATTTATTTTGTTAACCAAGTTAGAGAAAATTGAAAGATATATAAAAGCTATCATTTTGCTCAGTTCTCACAGCTCAATTTCTTCAAATTAGATCTTCTTTTTTTTTTTTTTTTTTTTTTTGCCTTCAACTAGATTTCCTTTAATGCCTGCAAACTTTCTTGGTTTTGCAAAATGAAGACTTGAAAAATAAGTTTAGTGGGGTAGCACACTTTGAAAAAATAATTTTGAAATGTTTTGTGATAAATTATATTCAAAGTGCAATTCTTTTATAATTTTTTTTTTCTTTTAGAGACAGAGTCTCACTTTATTGCCCTGGGAGAGTGCCATGGTGTCACACAGCTCACAGCAACCTCCAACTCCTGGGCTTAGGCGATTCTCTTGCCTCAGCCTCCCTCTTTTATAATTTTAATTGAATATTATGTTCCCTTGTAATACTCTGAAAGGTACTTTCAAACTTGCTGCAAACTCATTTGTTTGTTGAAGGATAAGAAGAATTATTTTCCGCTGTACAAACGTCTGCTTTATTACTATGGAGTCATTTGTCACTTAATGTGTCCTAAGAAGTGTTTCATTAGGCAATTTTGTCATTGAGCAAACATCAGAGTGTATGCTTAAACAAACCTAGGTGACATAGCCTACTGCATACCTAAAACCACCATTTTATATGGGGTCTGTCATTGACTGAAACATTATTAAGAGGCACATGACCATTTAAGTGTGTATTGATATACAGAGTGATATTTGTATTAATGTAAAAAAAAGGTCAGCAAGCTAAATGCACAATAGGATGAAATGATTAGATTAGAGTACACCCATCTGATGCAGTATTCTGCACTCATTAGAAAATTTGGTTTGGGAAGACTCACATAGTGTGACATGAGAAAACTCATGATACGCTATTAAATGAAAAATTCAGTTCTCTATATTTTAATCCTGATGGTATAGCTCTAATTTTTATTTTATGGCTCCAATTTGCCTATGTATCTACATATGCATAGATTTATTTAGTTCTGAAGAAAATGAGAAGGAAAATCATTGTGATACTAACTCATCCTAAGTGATGAATTTATTAATTATCTTAATAGTTTTTAATCAGACAAAAGACAATGTGTTAGTTTAAAAGTAGTCACTGATATGCACAATTGTAAGTTACCCTCCTAAATACAATATATTTCTTAGTATTTAAGAACTCTTAAAATAACAGTATGACTTTTCAATCATCAGACCACTTCTAAAGGTAGACATCTGCCTTCTCAGGGACCATGAAATGGTATCTCTTTAGGCGGTCTGGGTTACTTTCCTCCTTTATGGCCAAAGTACCCTGCATATCAGAGAGGATTTGCTTGCCCAGAGTACATATGGTTTTCTGTAGTGTTGGAGTATTGATTTAGTTTATTATGATTAGCTTTTTAGAAATTACTGCACCATTTTAGACATATTGCATATACAGAATAAGGCAAAGCATAATTTTGTATGATTTTTATAACGTTCTGTTCATAGTAATGAGTAAACTATTTCAGTTTAAAGTAACGTAGAATAAAATCATTGTTATAATGAGGAATTTTGTGAAAAGGATGTATTCTAAGAATGTCACTGGATATATAGGCTTCTTGCAGAATTGGCTAATAATAAGCATATTTTGAAAAGGTGGGGAAAATGGATGAACATGTAACATTGTTCTCACAGACACCCCAAAATATGACTTAGAAAAACAATGTAAAATGTGACACATATCATTGCTTAAGTATTTAAAATATTATCTGGAAATAAATTTCTCTCTTTACCATGTATATAGGCATAATTAGCATCTGCCTTCTGTTTCAGTTTCTCTCTCAAGTGTTTTAGAGTTTGATTCTAGATTTTCAAATAAATGTGTAAAATACCAACTCATCTCTGAACATTTAGAACTAATTCAGTAATTGGAGTCAATGTATTCTAGCTAAGAGGTTAGTTCACAAGAACTTTATTTAGCTTGTTAAGACCTAAGAACAGGACAGGTTTATTTTTTTTCTATCAAGTATTATAAATATACATTCAAAATACAAACAAGGGTCACAAAGTTCAAACTAAAGTTTGGTTTGGACAAAAAGAAAACAAAAACGAGAAGGTCCAGCATACTCAATTTTGAGATTTAAAGCACTGAGTGCACAACAAATAATTGTAAAATAAATTTTGAAACCATATTTTAACGTCGGAAAGAAGAAAAGTTAAGGCAATGAAATTGAGTAAAATGAAAAAATGAAGAAAGTTATGATCTAAGGAAGACAGGAAGATAAAGAGCTCAGATTTTCAATGAGGGAGAAGAAATGAAAAAGAGAAAGAAAGGGAGAAGGGGAGAAAGGAAGGGAGAAGAGGAATTGAAGGCAAGAGAAACAATGAGGAAACAAAGTTGAAGAAGTACCTGAGATGTAAACATAGAGCCAGCCCCACACACACACAGCCCCATGTACATACTGCTGACGATCGTTAAATCGACATCTGATATTTTAGGGTACTTTTGGTAAAGTACCAAAACAGTACTTTTGGTAAAACATCTTGATAAAGACGTTTACCAAGCACTTCTGCATACATTGTCTCTTTTTATGATCTTCGTGACAATTCTATGATTTAGATCATTGTCTCCACTTTAAAATGAAGGGACAAGTTCAGAGCAGCAAAATGAATTGTCTTGTCCTACATCATTGGACAATAACGACAACCATATTAGTATTATAGTAGTAATAGCAGCAGCGGCAATAATAGAAGAGCAACGATTATTAATCATTGAGCACATACTATGTGCCAGCCTCTATGTCGGGATCATAAATGAATTCCTTAGTTTTCACATCACTTTGAGGTGATTATTGCAGTATTAGCCTTATTTTATAAATGATGAGGCTGAGGCTAGGGGAATCTAATAACATATCCAAAGCCAAAAGGAGGTGGATCCAAAATTCCATTTGAGACCATCTGACTCTCAGCCCTGTAAGTCTCAGAGTTGGAATTTGAATCCGTACTTCCCAATTCCTTACACGGTGCTCCTTTATAAGGACAGAAAGAAAAAGACTCACCTTACCCTCGGCAGCACCCCTCCCTACACCAGGGTTCAGTGGACACCTGCCAGTCCTTTTGCTCGTGTCATGATGCTCAGCTGGCTGAATTTTCCTCTCCCTGTCCACCCCATGCCCCAGGCTTGTGACAACCTAAGCTGTCCCTGAGATAGCACCATTAGCTAATTTGTTTGCTCCCATAGTTTCATTTATATAGTCTTTTATATTATAGTCTTCACGGTTTTGTCAAGTTAGCTATTATTCACTTCTGACTGAAGGGATATTACATATACTTAATGATCTTAAAATTGCTTTAACATGGGCGGTGCCTATGGCTCAGTCAGTAAGGCACCGGCCCCATATACCGAGGGTGGTGGGTTCAAACCTGACCCTGGCCAAACTGCAACAAAAAAATAGCCGGGCGTTGTGGCGGGCACCTGTAGTCACAGCTACTTGGGAGGCTGAGGCAAGAGAATCACCTAAGCCCAAGAGCTGGAGGTTGCTGTGAGCTGTGTGAGGCCATGCACTCTACCAAGGGCAAAAAAGTGAGACTCTGTCTCTACAAAAAAAGAGAAAAGATTGCTTTAACATATGTATCAATCATTGAAATTGGTATTAATTTTAATTCTGAGAACTCAGTATACTATTTAATCAGTTACTAGACACACTTTCATATACAGTATTAACTTCATGTTTGAGAACTCTTTACACAAGTATTTTTTGATTTAATGAAAAGTCCTTGGAGAGCTGAACTTCAGATATCCATTAAGAGAAGAAAAAACAGTTAACACTTTTAAAACTGTAAGTCACATAGGAAGTGTTAAATGAAAATGGAAGCACTGGCAATTTCAAGAGATTGATCTCATGATAAAATGGTATATAAAATGAATGCCCAAATTCAAAATTCAAATGCTCAGTTTAACAGTTGGTGGTAAGAAAAAAATTAATTGAATTAAATTACCAAAATCCAAACCAACGTAAGAATCATATCTAATTTGCACCAAAGGTGGATCTGCTAAAAGCTCTTACATTAATTATCTCTGAAACATCAGACTGCACCAAATTCTCAATATTGAGTCATCAGAGCTTATAATTCAATGCATTTGGCAAAAATATCATTTAAAATAGGCAGTACAATTATTTCAGGTTCCTCTCAAAAATGGTAATCTCACTGAAAAACAATTTGGTGGAAAAATTGCATGGTTCAGGCGAGCTCTGCATAGAATTTAAACATTCAAAGTCCAAACCTCTATAGAACTTGTGTGTCATGAGTATCTATCTCTAAAATGAGCCTCTTAGATGCTAGCCACCTGCACTTTAAAAACTTACCATTGGTCAGATGAATTTAAACTTGAAATCCAGAAGTTCTCTTCCTCTGCTTTTATAAACAAGAAGAGTCTCTTGCATTCAGGCAAGGCATACAAAGATGGTGTAGTCACTGAATCAAAAATCATGTATCTGTTCATCCCCCAAAATATTGGGATGATGAACACGATGGGGCTGGGCTTCCAGGTGTCATCTTTACTGTGGAGAAAATAAGATTTGGTTGTGGTCCCCTAGGGGCTCTGGAAAAGGGGAAAGATGACAGATGTGGTAGAAAGAAGACCTAACTATGGATCTATGTCCTGACTATGATTTCCCACAAATTTCACCTGTGAAAATGGGCAAGTCATTTCTCCTGTTCATGTGTTAAAGAAATGTTGACTAAGATCATTTACAAATCGAACAACTCTACTTTCTGCTTCTCTATTTTCTGCTTAGCTGAGATGAACATTCAACTACTATTGGATATCAGGGTAGGGAGAGGGAATATAAGAATATAAATTAAATAATCATGAGAAAGATAGAAAAAAAGAAGTCCTTTAAATACTCATAGCATGGTTAATACTATAGGGTATAACAATTAAAATTCTGACTCAAAGTAGCTTTTCTTATCAGAAGTAGGGGATTTCCTCAGACAAAGCTGAGTTTATTGCTGACTAAAGTAAGGGAGAACACCAGGACAGAGAACAGCAAGTTTCAAATTTACTAAAAACTGGAAATGTAAAGTTTAGATAAAGGTAGGTCTTTCAAAAATAGGGGTGAGGAGGGTATGATTAACATTGGGTAAGGATCATGATTCAACAGTCCAAGATTGCTGGAAATAGCAAGGTGAAGATTTTTTATTTTAAAATATATTTCAGGTGAATATGAGGGTACAGATGATTAGGTTACATTCATGTTATAGTTGAGCCATTCACCCAGTTGGTGTGTTCTATATCATTACCTTGTGCCCATTAGGTGATAGCTTACCAATCCCCCTTCCTCCTACCCCTCCCATTTCTTCTTTCCCCTCCTCCCACTTGAATTTAATGATGCTTTTTCTCTCACATGAGCATGCAGTTATGTATTGATTTCATATTAGTATTGAGTACACTGTATTCTTGCTTTTTCATTCTTATGATACTTAACTAAGAAGAATGATCTTCACCTCCATCGAGGTTGATACAAAAAAATGTAGTCTCCATCTTTCAATTGCTGAATAATATTCCATGGTATACATATACTACCGTTTATTAATCCATTCATATGTTGATGGGCACTTGGGTTGATGCCATATCTTAGTGATTGTGAACTGAGTAGTGATGAACATTCTAGTGAAAAAGTCCTTATGGTAAAATGATGTTTTTTCTTTTGGGTAGATCTTCACTTCAAGGTGAAGATTTCTGAAGCAAGAGATTCAAGAATCTTAGGGTGCTTTCCATTGAAGAGTTGATTAGTCTTTGGTGAAGTTCCCCTGATGAACTTCACTTTTTCTTCAACTCCACTTGGACAAGAGTCTCTGGGAATTGTCCATACCCTGAAGACTGAATCTGTTCCATACATCTTACTATCTACCTTCACATGACTTTGCAATTATTTGTTTGTTTAATGAAAGGGAAAATTAGAGCCCTCCTTTACCATGACATCCCCTTTTGAATAGCAATTGCTATCTCCTGAGAATCTCAGATTTGTGTTTTGAAGATCAATGATGTATCTGAGAAATAACAATTTGTTTTTTTCAACAAATGTTCTTGCATAGCTTCACATTAAATGAATGTTCTTTTGACAATTGGTGATCTATGTTCCTGAGGGTAAAATGGAATGTATTTTAGGTACTGGTTACTCATTCCTTCGATACAAACTCGTCTTTTCACTTAACTTCTTTTTGATACTTTTTGTTGATGCATTCTAAGCTAAAGAATAAACATATGTGTATGTTTTGTGTAATCTCAAAAATTTCTCTCTATTTTTAAACTATAAAGAAACTACTTTCCATCATTTAGTTTTATCATATATAAAGGAGTGATTTCATCTACTGAATGCAAAAGAAAGATATCTTTTTAAAACTTTTCAGTGTCATTCTTTACTTCATTTTTTAATTATATATTTCAGGCCCTGCTTGATACTCAGAATCTTTTGCGTGCACAAATCACAAATTTCACATTCAACCTGGGATTTTCAGGGAAATTTTACCATACAGGTAAGAAAAGGCAATCAACTGTTTTTATAAGTTCTCTCTGACCATTCTGTATAAAATTGCACCCCTCTGGCCTGCATCTTCCTACATTTCCTATGTCCCTCTTCCACTATTCCTTCATGTCATTCAACTTCATTTAACATGCTGTTTTTTAGAGAATGTTGATGGTTTGAAAGTTTATATAATTATGTAATAGACTTACATTTTTATTGAACTATAATTGACATATTTAAAAGTGCATAAATTGTGTAAGTATGTATGATGTTCGGTGAATTTTCAAAGATTGTACAAAGCTGTGTAACCAACAGGCAGATCAAAAAAGAGGCCAGGCACAGTTGCTCATGCCTGTAATCTCAGCTCATTGCTCGCAAAGGCAGGAGGAGCATTTGAGGCCAGAAGTTTAAGACCAGCCTGGGCAACATAGTGAAAGCCTGTCTCTACAAAAATAAAAAGTAAAAAGAAAGAACAAGGATAATATTAGAAGCTCTTCTCCTTTGGTTCTTTACAGTCACTAGCTTCTCTCAACAAAAACCACTACCCTGACTTCTAATCTCATGATTTAGTGTCACCTGGCTTTGAGATAACGTGTAAAAGGACTCCCAAAATATGGACTCATTTGTATGCAGCTCCTTTTGTGTAACATTATTTTCCAGATATTACTGTTGTAGGCTGTAATTCTTTCATTTTTATTGATGTATAAAATTCCATTGTTTGTCTGTACGCAATTTCTTTATCCATTCCATTCTACTGATATGATTGTTTTCAGTTTGGGGGGTTTGTTGTTGTTGTTGTTGTTGTTAGTTCTAAACTTTGTAGTTTTTAGACTTATTCTTTAGGTTGTTGGGGTTTTTTGATTTTTGCTATTTCAAAATATTATGGGGCCTAAATGTTTTTGGTTACATTTATAGATTTTGTTTTACTTGAGTCACAGTTATAAGTAGGCCCGTCAGCCAGACAGTGTTCATTGTACCTATTAGGTAGGTTTTCATCCCTCTCATCCCCTTCTTCTTCCTCCCCTATTGATTTCCACTGAGTTTTACTTCCCTTAAGATTTTTTTGATGCAGTAGTAAATAATGTCTTGTTTTTTATTTCATTTTCTATTCCTTTGCTGATGTTCTATAAATATGTTATTGCTTTTGTGCATTGATCTTTTATCGAGCAAATTTGTTACAATCAGTTACATGATGGGATGAATCAATTGTATTTTTTGAAGTAAAAGAAGATTAGATATACTAGTATACCTATATTACAAAATACTCTGCCCTCGTTAAAAAGACAGGAACAATTTTAAATGTTACTAATAAAGAAAGATCTCACAAGAAATACTTTGAAAATCAAGGTATAGTATAATCATTAGAACCTGCTACCATTTCTATAAAAATAAAGGCAAGGATGAAATCTACACAACTCTGGATATAGTACTCTTATTTTATGGCTTAGAGTACTATAAAGTTATGGTGCGTTAAGTAATTTTCCATAGTCGCATGTATGGTATAAAATGCAAACAGTTCAAAGCAATATAGTAAAAGGTAACTTCTTTGTTTCATGTCTGTTTTTTAATTCCCAAATTCTCTTCTTCACAGATATTCATTCACACCAGTTTATTATGAATCCTTTCAGAGCCATCCCATCTGTATTAATAGACATGCGACTATGGAAAATTACTTAACGCACCATAACTTTATAGTATTCTAATTAATAATTCAAGAATTAGTTATTTTGTATGAATTTAATGTGCTCCTTCAAAGATTTAATAAGCCTACAATGGTGAGAATTCTATCTACATACTATTAAGATCAATATAATTTCCATATGCACATAAATAATGTAAACATCTTTATATAGAAGTAGTATTGCATTTCTATAGCTATGTGAATTTTCATTTGTTTCCATACAAGTATGGAATCATGATACTTGACTGTCAAATGTTACATATTACACATTTGTGGAATACACACATTATAATCACACAACTACATATGAATTTAGGTTCTCAATTTGAAAAATTTGTAGATTTTAATAGTAAGCTTAACAGAGGAAATTCTGAAGCCCTTATTCTCCTAAATTTCTTAGATCAATATATAAAATATACTATATATGTGATTATTTTAAATATTCATAACTGGGAACCTCATGACCATAGTTTAACTTTGTTTTATGATTGAGTTACTATCCTTACTGTAGTTTCAAAAATGAAAACAATTAGACATCTTTTCTAAATGTCTTGCTTATAGAAAAGTTCTGCCACTGGGGCATAGATATATAAAGTAAGATCTTTATGTGTAGATATTCTTTTTATCTTTCTAGCAATGTTAGACCCATAGCACCATAAATTTTACAATGGAAAGGCCCAAGAGCTTAAGGAAATAAAAGATTACCTATAATCTCCTCCTAAATATACCCTAATTTCAGGGTGATGATCTTATTAGATTCTTTGACATTGGAGAAAAGAAAGTTACCATACAGATAAAGAAGGACCAGGGCAAGGTCAAGGACCAACAGAACACGTAGTGTGTTTAGGGAATCAGGCAGAGATTATAGGAAAAGCAGTAATAGCAAAACCAGGACAAACTAGAATCACCCAAGAAATACAAGAAAACACTCTTAATAACGCCCCCTTTTTTGGTGTGTGTGTGTGTGTGTACAACCTTAAATGCTGGAGAGCAACTTTGGCCAATCTATATCCTTCTCATCTCTGAAAGATTTGTTCTCTTTCTTTACATAGACACTTCCCCCAGCTCATGTAACAGTATCCTCTCTCTAAGCCAGGGAAAGTACAACACAGGAGGAAGCCAAGGCCAGGATTTAAAACAGTGTTTTTATCTGTGCATAATATGAATGCTTCCATGAAACTGTAGCCAGGATTGTCTAAGGCCAGCAAAATCATTTTTCATTGGGAACAGATATAAAATTTAACACATAATCTTAAAAAAATTAAATATTATAAAATTTAATTGAACTGGTTTCCCTTCTAAATAAGTAATTTATTTCTCTATTAAAAATCCTATCCATTTTACTCAGTCTTGAAAGGAAGGAGAAAACAATTGTCATAATGCTGAGAATTTATTTCAGGAAAGAGTTTTATCTTGTTTGATTTATTTCAGTTTTTGAAGGGTATGTGCATTTTTGTGAGAAAGAGATGAAGAAGATAAAAATCATAGTTCCTTTTCAGGGTTTTTCAAAGCACTCTCATGTACCCTTGGTGCTTGGTGGTGCTTAATAAACATGTGTTTTGATTGATATAAATCTCACCTAATGTGCACAATGCAAGGGTGTTCAGGACGCCCCTTGGGTAGAATGGCTCTTCTACAACTTGAAATTTACCTTGGAAGTGAAAACATTGTAACCTAAAAATTTGTACCCCTGTATTAATTTAGGGGAAAAAAGATTATTTCATTTGGTTTGCCCACAACTAAACGGCTCTGCTTTATTTAAATTCAAGATACTCTCCCATTCCTTGACATTTTGTATGTCACCAGGATGCCATATTTTTAGGCCAATTATTTGCTGTGGTTTTACTTTCTCACACTGCTTCCAGGCATAAGCCTCTTAGGGTTTCCCAGAAATCAATCCACTCCTGACATCCACCTCCCCTGCAGCGTGAGTGTGGGTAAACTGAGCTGAAATCCTTCAGTTTATGGGAAGTCCCCCTTCGGATTCTTTTTCAGCTCTGTCCTCTGTCACTTTGCACTCTCATTTTCCCCTATGTCATTCCTGTCATCTTGCATTTATTAATTTTTTTTAGTTGGCCTTTGCTCAAAGTTTATTCATCAGAACAGAGCAAGAGATCTCACGATTCTTTGGAAAAATAGCTCAGGCATTTCTTGTCCCTTCTCAAATATCATAGTGAAATCTGTTACTAAAATATTCATGCATTTGAATTAAGCCAGAATGATGTCTGCTTTCTGAAAAATTTATCTCAATTCATAGTAGTCTTAATTGTATGTTTTCCCTTTTATCTTTTTAGCCCTGTTTTATTTGATTTAATTTAATCCTACTTTGGAGATATTCTATATCAGAAGTAATTATATTGGGAACAATTGTGTATAGCTTATTACTTTAAACATTGTGATAAAAAGAACTTGAAATGTAGCTGGTCATGGTTGGACTGTCCCAGCCTCTTGATATCTTTTTATCCCTCTTACTTGTGCCCACTTTTGTCAGAACTGGAGGAAGAATAAGAAGTCATATTCCTCAATTTTAAGTGTCATTTCTTAAGGCATCATAAAAGTATGCTGAAACTTTCTAAAGTTATTTCAAATTATAATTGATTATGTATTTTGTTTAAATAAGTTGTATCTGTAATATTTTACCTATAGCATTTCCTACTCTGATATTACATTAAAAACCATCGTAGATTGAGACTTTACCTTGTGCAAAGCATTGAGTTAAGCAATTTACATACACCAGCTCATGTAATCTCACAACCCAATGAGGTAAGGGCCACTGCTAACCTCATTTTACAGGTAAGGAAATTGGAATTGGTATTTGGAAAGGTGAATACCTTGTACCATGTCACTGAGAGGTTTGAGACAGAACTTGAGTTCTAACTCAGATTGAGCAACTTCAAATTTAGGGCCCCTAACTATATCATTCACTAACCAAATGTGGCATCCAGAAATAAGACCAGTGCTTACTAATTCTAACTAACATTGCTTTTCACATTGTTTATTAATTCTGTGATGTGATTAGAATTTATAGATACTGTTTAACAACTTTTAAAAGAGTTTTTTCATAATCTCTCTTTGTTCCCCAACTAACAGATTTTCCTCTGCTTCCTTTCATGTTCAAAGCCTTATATAATTGTTTCTGGAAAATCCCAAAATGGTGTAGAAAAACCGCTCCCCAAATTGAGTTGAGGCTGTGAGACCAAAAGAAAGATGATGCTGGACCCAGAGCAGTCCAGCTTGGCCAGCGAGATGGGTTTATTAGCGGTCACTTACACGGGTCTCTCAGTCCTAGTCAAGATAGGAAACTCACTTCTGGGAGGCCACAGGGATTCTAGGGAGAGTAAGGTTCTGCATCACCTGCCTGTTTGTGGAGCCTTAAATTTATTTTGTTTTTAATTTTTGTTTATTTTTTTTTTTTTTTGAGCCTTAAATTTCTTTCTGAAGAGTGATGCAGAGTTCTGTCTCTGTATCATTGTTTATTTACATACAATTAGGCTAAGCCTACACAGTACTTCCCATTGGCCTGGGACTTTAGCATTATAATTAACTAAAGGGTACAAAGGCAGCTAAGGCAGCTTGAAACAGTTCAGACCGGTCTTAAGAGTTTTGCCCCTCTTTGCAAAAGGAGCAAAAGAGCTACTTAGGAATACAATTTGTACTTTGTCTTGCTTTCAATCTTTTTGTTTTGGACTATGTCTCTAAATTCAAAAGAAAACTACAAGAGGTCTGCCACCGATTAAAAGTCAGCGGTGAGAACTGTATTTTTCCCTCCTATGAATGTAAGACAGTTTTAAGTGATATCTTCTAAACACATATTTGATAGTAGATAGCTAATTCATGAGTCAGTGTAACAGGAAGTAATTGAATGATCTTCCCCTCCCCCCAAAGGAACTGCAGAGGAAGATGAAGGGGATGACTGTCTTTTGGGGTCCGTGGATGAGTTCTGGTGGTTTCCTCACATGTGGAGCCACATGCAGCCCCACCTCTTCCACAATGAGTCGTCTTTGGTGGAGCAGATGATCCTCAACAAGAAATTCGCCTTAGTAAGTAACTCATTGTGACCCTCGCACTGAAGGAAATTAGGGAAATGACAAGGTTTTAACATTCAAAACCTCTTTGAGGTTTTTGGCACGTTGGTACTTTTAAAGCTGCTCTTGATTGTTAAAAAGATGTTGGTGTCGGCTCAGCGCCTGTGGCTCAACGGGCTAAGGCGCCAGCCATCTACACCTGAGCTGGCCGGTTTGAATCCAGCCCGGGCCCTCCAAACAACAATGATGGCTGCAACCAAAAAATGGCCGGGCGTTGTGGCGGGCGCCTATAGTCCCAGTTACTTGGGAGGTGGAGGCAAGAGACTCACTTGAGCCCAGGAATTGGAGGTTGCTGTGAGCTGTGATGCCACAGCGCTCTATCCAGGGGGACAGTTTGAGGCTCTGTCTCAAAAAAAAAAAAAAAGATCTTGGTGTCACAGCCTTTCAGCATGTGGCTCTTGAGTTTGTTATTGGGTGCTCGTCACTACGCTTAATGCTTTGAGGGGTCCAATTTAAGAGGGACTTCACAGGATACAAGATTCATTATGATATTATGGTCAGAACTCCTAAGACATGGCTCTTGTCCAAAAGGAGCTTCCTGCTGCATTGGGGAGGTAGAAATATGCACCTTAAAGAATTCTCCAACCAAATGAAATATTTTGTGACCTAATGTCAAAGGTCACATGAACACAAAACCCACACTTCAAAGAATAAGTGTCACGGGGAATGGCCAGAACTATGCTCTGATGGAAACTTTAGTCTACTCCTCAAAAGAAACAAAGTGCTTCAAATACACCCTCGCCATGCATGGATAGTTTTTCAAGAAGTCAAGAAGGGTGCTCCTCCACACCGATACTGTGGGAACGTTTTGATAGCATTTGCAAACTTCTGTGAGATGGAGAGCTATCTTCTTTCTCCCCAAATCTAAACAGGAATAGTAAATACCATATAAAATTGGGTAAATAACACTTCCCACAATTTGTAATAAAGACTACTAAAAGTCCTGTCTCGATGCAGCAACATTAATTCTGTCATCTTCAGAAGTCTAAGACTGGTGATGTTAGCAATTAACCAGCAAGAGATTTTGTGGGGAAAATAATTACTGTGTGATTTCTTACAAAATCTGTGGAGAAAAAGAAAAAGAAACCTATGAGAAAAAAAAATTTATGTATGTATATGTATACACACACAGGGTGCCATGAAGTTCATGCACACTATTTAAAGTGACATGAACTTGATGGCTACCTGTACATGTATATATACAGTAAAAAGAACAAAAAGCACCAGTAAAAGATAAAATACTGAGAAGTGCAGGGAGAGGTTTTGTTGTTATTGTTTTTGGTAGCCTTCAAAAAATAATTTATCAAGGCAGGTTCAGTTACATGTCGATAAGACATGACATTCACTGTTATGTTGTTTTATTGGTACTTGAATGAATGAATCAGTGAATGAATCAATGAATGCCAATCTTATGTTTATATTTTTTAATTGTAAATACTTGAAAGTACATATAATAAGGACAGATATACACAGGAGTTATATACATTTTTTAGAATTCCCAACCAAAAATCATCATGAATGAAAAAATGATTCAAAAACAAATTCTGGCCATTCTGACTTCCTAACTTAAGTGCCGAGAAAAGAAAGTTTCTTAGGAGGGTCATTCCTAACTACATGTTTGCAACTCAGATTATGGGCCTCGAAGCAGGAGAAAGCAATCATGCAGGATCTCCAGAACTAAGGTCAAGTTTATTCTTTAACACTTAATCAAATGCAGAAGCAGTTGATGGGGGCGGGAGGCATCAGGAGAGGACAGATAAGACAAAAGACGGAGTCGGAGACCAGTCCCTCCTCAGCCGTAACAGTAGGAAAGAGAGTGCACAGGTAAAGCATTCGGGAACAGTGATTAGCACGTAACACTCTGTAGACAGCAGCTGCTGCTTTCATTATTATATTTAATACCATAAAACTGCCATTTTCAATTTTTGCTTGGGCTCCTGAGGTATTTGGAATGACAGGTAAGAGGGACAAAATCCTTAAGTTTAAACACTTAGTTTGTATTAGGATAGCATTTACTTAAAATGAATTTTACAAAACTGTGTTGCTGCTAAATTTAAAGATGTAATGAGGAAAGATAAAGCACTTTCATTTTTTACATAGCCTCTATTATTTCTTTTAATGCTCACAACACTGAATGGTAAGTGTGTCCCATTATAGATGAGGAACCTGAGAATCAGAGAAATTCAGTGACTTGCTGATGATTATACAGCTCATGGTAGTAAATTGCAGTACTAAGTCTTCTACTGTTGCACAAATCATGTCCCCAGGCTTCCGCACTAGGCTCTCAACCCGGTCCATAGGTATAAATCTAGATTTCCCTTCTGCCCGGTAACCTGAGGGAATACCTGGTAATCCTAGAAATGTAAAGGAAATTAAGAATTTAAGGTAGAACACAAAGGGCAGCTTTTCACTCAGACTCCATAAAATTCTGTAATTGTAGGTAGTCTCTTAAATTCTAGGGAAGGGAGACAAACACCTAAATCTGAGGATCATTCCACAAGCCTGAATATCATTTATTGTGTCTAGGTACAGAAGCCATTGCAATTCTTTAGAAGCTTTTCTGGAGAGAATTCAGCCTCAACTATCTGCTCCCTGTGTAGAACAAGTAAATGCTTAATCTGTGCTAATATGGCCTTTCTAAATTAGGTTACATCCTGTTTTTCTCTACCAGCTTGGAGGCTCTTGATTTTTAAATGAGCATGAGTGTTTCCCAAAGAAGGAACTGAAAGAACATGAAAAACAGCACTGGGCTACCTTGGGAGCAAATAAGATGTTCAAACAAGAATGAAGGTCACAGATGCAATACTTAAATGGGTAACAGAGTTAGAGGACATTGACCGTAACAGCACCCTTCCAACTGAGAGCATTTTTGAGACTGTGATCTAAGTCTTCTGTTTGGGCGTTCACTATCACCATCTGTAGCCAAACACCTACTATTGTCATTGAGTTTTAGCAAATACTTACATTGAGTTTTGCACAACATTGATACATCTGACTCACAGATTTGATGTCCATTTTAATTTGACCTGGAAAGCTCTAGTAGTTTATTATGGAAGGTCAAACAAATCATTTAAGCAAACTTGCATTTGACACTCACAGCTATCAATAAATGCAGCTTGAAAGGTCGAGTGGAAAAAATATTTTGTTACCATGTTTGGAATAATTCAGATATTAAACTGGAATGTCAACAGGAGGTTTTCTTGAAAGGTCCCCTTTCTAAGAAAAGGGTTAATTGTATCATTAATAATTGGTCTACAACACAATTTAAAATACCTATCCTATAGTTTTTAAAATAAGACAAAATATATTATAAAAGTAAAATAACATGCTAGTTAAATCACAAAAAAAAATCCTCAATAGTATATATTCTTAATGGAAGAATTGTCCCTAAAAGTTAGCAAATGATGATAGTTTAATAGTTAATAAAATCATTAGTAGACATTTTATCATAAAATTCTTTGCCAATATTAGATGATACTTAACACTATTGCAGACAATAATATTAAAATTAGTAGTAGTATAACAATGTTCCCGAAAACAAAATCTTCCTGAAGATTATACTTGTGACTGCATTTCCATCATTCTTTTGGATAGTGTCTTTTCCCCTTTTTTTCCAAGTGCAACAGAACCTGCTAATTTATATTAGCTGAAAAGTCTATTTTCAGTTATGAAACTTTTTTGATTAGGGAGAATGTTAACTTTTCCAATATAAAAAGAAAGATTATGGTATCAAAAGGTAATTTAAAATATATTGAAAGACTTGTTGGCTTAGGAATATGTGTATATGATAATCTTTTAATTAGTTTGCTTGCCAGCTAGAGCGTGAATACTATCACTTTTATTTCAATGAAGCACTTTATTAAAAGGTACATTAGATTATCAGTTTATTGATATTGAACACAAAGTATAATTCTAGTGGTCCTGAGAGAAATAGAGTTCCAAGCAGGATGCACAGAGTCCTCTCGGAGCTGGAAGACCAATTCTAGAGTAATCCAAGCAGCATAGTTTAAAAAAGACATTGGCTGATATTCAGAGCAAAATGACCAAGGTGGTGAAGTGTATAATGTATTTCATGAAATGAATGGTTACGAGAACTTCAAGAAAGTAAATGATAGAAGAAAAGCCTAAGAGATATATTACCAGGCCTAATGTTGAAGCTAAGAGAACTGGGATGGCCATGCTAATTATTATAATATTGAAATGTTACAGTACTGTCCCCTTACCCCCACGATCACATCAGGTCCTCCACTGAGCTATCCTGAATCTCTCAACTACTCAGAAACTAAGTGGGCCTAACCCCGAAAGAGTCTCCAGCAATATATTTATAAAGAAAGGCACGGAAGAGAGAGTACAGTCTTACACATTTAAGTAGAGTTCTAATCTAGATGAATAGTCCTAGTAGGTGTTCAATAAATGTTTGTTTATATGAAAATACAAGTAGGCTTGGCGCCTGTGGCTCAACGGGCTAAAGCGCCAGCCACGTACACCTGAGCTGGCAGGTTCGAATCCAGCCCGGGCCCACCAAACAATAATGACGGCTGCAACCAAAAAATAGCCAGGTGTTGTGGCGGGCGCCTGTAGTCCCAGTTACTTGGGAGGTGGAGGCAGGACACTCGCTTGAGTCCAGGAATTGGAGGTTGCTGTGAGCTGTAATGCCACAGCACTCTATCCAGGATGGCAGCTTGAGGCTCTGTCTCCAAAAACAAAAAAAGAAAGAAAAAAAGAAAATACAAGTAAATATTTCTTCTAGTTCTTAAGATTCTATCATTCTCTTGACATATAGATTTCCTTTTCATTCAGCTGTGTTGAGTTCAACAAGTCAGGAGACAACTGCCATTGAAGAGATAGTTTGTTATTCACAGTTGCCAAGAAGAGGGGGCTTGTCATGTCACGCAGGGCCACATGCAGAAGTAGCAGTGTTGTTCACAAAGCAAAGGTAGCGAGGGGAACATGTGGGCAAGAAGCGTTATGTTTCTGCGGGAAAGCAGGCTCAGGACTGCCTACTATGAATAACGTCGATGAGCTCTGGGGAGTAACGGCTGTCCCTAGTTGTCTGGTACCTGGCCCTGTGGTGATTAGAGCAGGGGGAAAGTTGTTCAGCGTCAGAGTCTGCTACGGCTCGGGGGGTAGAAGCTTTGAATGTTGGTATTTTGCATTTGAAGAATTTGCTCTCTGGAAGGTGCTGGCCATTTCTAGGAAGACGCTAGTCCCGGGAGAGGTAGTCTCTGTAGGGTCAGCAAGGCTCCAGATACCAAAGGATCAGAAATACAGAGCAGAAAAAGGGATGATTCACACATTTACACATGCCTTGCTCCAGGTGATGTATCTTAAAACATTCAACACGTTTTCAGACGGCCCATCGTCCCAGTCGCCATATTTGTACACTTTCTCACTTGTCAGCCTCCTTCTCTGTGTGTGTTGCCCTGATGTGAACACTATAGTCCACCAATGTGATCTTATTATAAGAAAACAGTGAAATATTTTTTCCTTCATGTGCACCTTATTTCTATTAATGTAGCCAAAGATCACATTAAACTTTTTAAACGATGATGTCACATATGTGTCTGCCATGAGCTATGTATTAAACCTTCAGGCACTCATTTTTGTCTGATTGATTTTGTGAACTACATGCTAGCTTTGAGATTACAATTGTCCTTCTAACATTTCATATTTGTTATATGTTCAGTGTTTCACTATATCAGCATGCTGCTAAAGATTGATTCTGTTATTTAACATGTTTAAATCTTTTCCACCATTGTATCATCCCTATGCTTTACAAGTATGGAATACTTACAGAATATAAGCATTTATGACTTTTGTATCTGGGGTCATTAGTAAAATTAAACATAATATCATAGTAAGAGGTCTGTGATAGAGCGTTCCAAGTTAACATGGGCCCAGTAATCATCCTTTCAAAATAGTTGGCTAATTAACTACAAATCTCTGTAACTCAACTAAGATCCATAAGGATTACACAAAGTATGTCAGGGATCTTGCCGAAATCAAGAATCGATATGTGTGTGGCATTTTTCTGGTACCAATTTAAAACTTTTATTTTATAAGGGATTTACATAGCACAGTATCAAACAGAAGCGTTCCTCATAGCTGTTGCTTCTTGCCTTATTACTTCTCAATAACCTGTTAAGTGATCCCTTCTAGAATTGCTCAGGGTTGACATTAAGCTCAGTGATACAGTTCGCAAAATGCTACCATTCTCCTCTTTTGGAAAATTGACATATTTTCAACTCATGTATCTAATTCTTTGTTTTTCTAGGATCACTAAAAGTATTTCACATCAGTTCTACTTTATTTTTTTAATTACCTTAAAATGTGCTTTCCTGAGCCTAGAAAAAAAAAATAGTTAATTTTACTAGAGTTTATGGTTTAGTTTATTTTATCGTCTCTTCACCTAATTGTGTTTATGTCATCATAAATATTTTGGAAATCGTCCTCTTTAATAAAGAGAATAAAAGCAGAGTTTATATTGGCAGAAGCCAAGTAGATAAGCAGATTTTTCTATTTGTTTACTCTATCATCATTTAAAGTATTTCACACTCTCCTCCAATTGTGAATATGCTGTGATATTGTTTGACGTTTGCTGATCAGGCATTTTCAATTAGCGTAATAATTTCTGGAAAATAAAGTTATCCTGAGATTTAGTGTCCTTAGTGTTATTTGTATATCTTTTTTGTTTCTTTTGTTAGCCGATTTTTGTCTTTTGTCAGGTAGTCTTCCTTTCACCCCTTGTATGTGTTTTAAACTCCAGCACGTAACAGCCCCATATTGAAACTTTTTCATGTGGTACAACACTTATTAATTTAATAGACTTAATTCTCTTATTAATCTTAATTTTCATCACAGCCCTCTTGCTGTCAGCGCCATTTTATGAGTGACACAGCTGACCCTTGGAGAGGTTAAGTAATTTCCCCACACCACACAGCTGGCACTTGAATTCAGAGCTTTTTGAGTGTTAAGCAGATACTTTTTTCCTTGTCCCAAATAATTATAAGCTTTAGAACTAATTACATTTTTTGAAATCCCTGCCCTTTTCATTCCCCTGGTATATTCCTAGCAATTGTTTCACGACTATTTTTTCATCAGAATATTTTTAAAATCTACGTTCCTGAATTGAAACATCATATCTGATTATTTTCAGAGTTACCTGTTTTAAGTACTTTGAGCTCCGAGATGAAACCGTCATCTCTTGCCCAGAGTTCTAGTACTTCCGCAGAGGTGGCCAAATCACAGAGCATCAGAGCGTGAGTGTTGAGGATGTTGACAAGCAGGGAAAGACTGGGGGTAAATAGACCAACGGTATTACTATTGAACTGACAAAGAAGAGGAAGTAAAGGCCAGCTCTACCTAAACCAATGGCAGTGGGATCATGGAGTAAAGAGATGTGAAAACTATTTCTGACAGATTCATTCGGACTTTTTACTGAACGGATGATGATGAAGCAAAAGGAACTAAGAGGTCAAAAATAACATCCAGGTTTAAGGCTCCCACTTGGCTATCTCCATGAAGATGAAGTGCAGCTATTTCTTTAAAAGTTCTATATTTTACCTACATTAGGACTCCCCCCCCCACACATCTGTAGTGGTACAGAATTTATTCTCATTTAGATATATCATTTAACTTTTGAAACTGGTTTTGTTACCCTAGGAAATTAGAATCCTTTTCTTTGTAAATCCCCTTTCGGATTACCTTTTCTCCACGCTATGGGAAGACTTCATACTCTCTGAGAAGGTAGAAAGGTATCCCTCAATCCCTTTTCCTTGTACCTCTGACCGCAATACTGGATCTCTTCGTTAGCACATGTATCTGGTGACTTAAACTGGCTTCATACAAAGAAAGATAAATTTAAATATGTACCACATGAAACTAATCCCTGATTGGCCACATCTCTGTGGACACAAGCTGAACTAAAAGCCTTTAGAGGCCTCCTTAGAAACTTCCTGGTGGGCTGTATCAAATGTGGGAGTGCAGGTAGGGGAAGCGTACTTCCAGATCCATGCACGCTGCTCCTGAAATTTGAACCATCCTTCCTTTTAGGCCTTACATTTACTGAAAACGGAGGGGGCACTTGTGTTCTGAGAAGCTGATATAAACATTTCAGAGCTGGAAGTGATGGCAGAAGAAATAAGAGCAAATTCCACACAAGGGCTAACCTTGGGTCTACTTTGGCATTTTCATATCTCCCACTCCGTGTTCCCACTCATTCAACAATTTCTGTCAGTTTTTTTTTCTTTGTACCATCTCCTGCTCCTTTTCAAAATTTTCCATCCTCACTTTACTTCCAATTTTTCATCCCACACCTAGATTATTGCAGCAGCCTCCAAACTAGCCTCTCCGATTCTGTGGCATTTTCCCTTAATTTATGCTCACTCAGATGAGGAAAAGCTGTGAAACTTGACATCCTGATTCTCTTTCCCCTAACTGAAAGGAAACAGAACCTTGCATTTCAATGAGAAAGTCTTGCCTTTCCTGAGGAAACGTAGGAAGAGAAATGTTTGCACTTGGAATATTTACTAGACTTTGCACCTAATGCTTTCCATCCATCCTTCATTAATCCTCACAACTACCTGTGAGGTTGGCTTTTCTTGTACTGAAAATGTAAAAAGCAACACTCAAGAGAGTTCATTTAATTTTCTTAAGATTGCACAGCTAGTGAAACTTGGGAAAGTGATTTAATCCCAGTTCTGTCAAACTCCAAAGCCACGCTAACATCCGTGGTTTGTGTAATTGAAAGTTGCCGTGCCAATCTCCACTGTTATTGATGGCTGTTACATGAATCTCATAATCAGAATATTATTACTTTCTAAAAGAGCTAAATTTTTTAAACAAATTCAAATGCAAGTCTGTTGTTTTACAGTATTTTTCTCCTGAATAGCTGTTTATGTGATTTATATAATTTGTTGTGTTTGTTCTGTTAGCAACACAAGGATCACGGTCCTGGTGGCTTTCATAAATAGCAGAGGGCATACAAGAGTTATAACGAACAAAGATCAGTTTCAACTTTTTATTATTTCAGGAATATTAAACTTTAATTAAAATTAGTACTGTGTAGATTTACAGATTCATAATCCAATCCACCTTGTCCGTTTTCAGAGATTAGCATGTTTATAAGTACTCTGGGAATTTGAGACTTTCCCTGAATTGTTTATAGCTCTATTACTCCTCAGAGACCACAGAAGTCCATATAAAACTCGTTGCTTCAAATTCTAAGAGAGGTGGATGAAACCAACCCTCCTCTGCCTCCATTATAAATCCAGACCATTTTCTTTTGTTATTTTTCTACAGCATAAAAAACTAAGACTTTATAATTTTTTTTTACAGTTCTATAAACCTCTTTTCTGATGACTTGAAGACATCCCAGCAATTCAAAAATATCAACATGGCCTGTGCAAAATACAAGTGTTTACACCATTTTCTTTTGAGTATTTTCACAAAGGCATGTCTTTTAGTGGTATGTTTACTTACTAGACACTCAAAAAAGATATGACTCTTCAAAAATTCTGGAGGGAACGCTCTAAAAGAGGAAAACAACATGCTCAGTTAAATGGAAATGTACTTGAAATAAATTACATAATTATTAGAGAAGTCTGGGAGAAAATCTGTCACTCTCCCCTCAAATAGTTCTTTCCTTAAAGGTGACAAGAAAAGCTGAAGGTTAAAGCTGAGTATGCATGCCTTTTTCAGTATCACTCCTGAGTTTTTTGTTTAACTTTGTTTCTGGAATTTTTTCATACATTTGGCTTACACTGTGTCATTCAAGTTTGTCAGATAATTCAGCTGTTAATTTGGGGTAGTACTTGAAGGGGCATATGTGGTGTGAAGGACGGGCTTTGTTGATGTCATTGCTACAACCTTATCAAATTTATAGTTAACCACAAGTATTTCTTACCTCCTACTTTATACATAATACCTATTATTTTTTCCAGAAGAAATGTGTATCTTTAGTTAAATGCTTTTAGATATGATTGCTAATGATAGTGTGTCTTCTTTGAGTAATGTCCGCTCTGAAATAAGAATTCTGAGTTTAGGGATAGCAGTGGTGCTGGAAGGATTGTTTTTGCGGATTACTACTGTTTTAAAAACAAAGAAAATAATGTCAATTGACTGAAAGACACTTAAATGGCACTTAACCAATAACTTTGCTTATATTACATCTTTAATTCTTCTTTACAGTCTGTAAGATAATTAGTTTTGCTATCCTTACTTTAACAAGTAGGGAAGTTGAGGAAATCTGTATGACCTGCCCAGGTGGTAAACCTATGAAGAGCAGTATTGACAATGATCCTAGGACTGCTAAAGGTGCGCTCTTCCCATGATTCTGTGCTGCTTCCTATCCCCCAGGATTCCTGGTACATTGATAATTTCATTGCCATAGGATTGGCTATTTTTGGATATTAGAAGAATAGATTCTTTTAGTACTATAGTTAATTAAACACTACATGTTTCTTCCAGAGATGTGAAAGAGCAATAAGGTCACACTTCTGTTTTATGAGTTACTATAACACATTCTCCTTTCCAAGACCTCATTACTAACACTTTGAATGCCTTTATCCTAAGATTTTTGTTACTTGTGTTATTGGGCCATGCTTTTTGTTATCAAAACTTTAGGACAAAGAATATCTCCTTCCTGGGGTGTCTTGATCCATACAGATACCACCAACCAGGGGAAGCTCACGTGAAACCACAAGCTCCAGAGTTTTTATTATAGTTTCATGATGTAGGCATGATTGATTGAATCATTGATCATGTGATAATATTAAATCTCTAACTTTACTCTCCTACCCTGAGGTCAGGCTGATATCACCTGGCTCAAAGACCTAACTCTGTAATTATATAGCTGTTCTTTCTAGCATAGCCAAAATTCATCCTGACTCATCTCATTAGCATAAAGTCAGATATGGTTTTAGGGACTGCTATGGATAGCAGAGCCACTACTGAATTTCACTCAGGAAATTCCAAAGACTTAGGAATTATCTTCCAGGAACCAAGGATGAGGAAGATCAGCCAAATTCTTTTTAATGCACCAGCTGCCAGCAGAGAATGATTTAAAACTTTTAAACTAAATCTATTAAAAACAACATGATCATCATAGAAATTTTTCTCATTCCAGCCAGCAAATAGAAATTTATAAAATGAATCAATGTAAAGAAAATTAGAGACATAGCTAGTGGCCAAATCTATAAATATTAAACAAATTTATGTAAATGTACCTATCATGTTTTAGGAGATTATTATCTCCTCAAATATGAAGAAAAAAATTGTGCACTTCAGTTTAGATTAGATCATGGATTAAAAATAGTGCATTCATATTTAGTATATGAATATAAGATCATTTCTAAAACCACAAAGATTATGTCAAAGAAATATTGAATTATAAATTGAACTTCAATGACTACTTGTACCACCCCTTTATTATACAACTTAGAAAAAACTAAAAATTATATTTCTACACTAAAGTAATTATTTCTTTCAAGATCTTTCATTTCAGAACATAGCAGAAAAACCATCATTTTCACAGGAACATCCTAATATTTAACCATCTTAGTATGCAATGAAAAAAACCTTAATTCCTCAACCAAAAGTTCCTCACTGACCTGATTTGGTTCTAGATTGAGCCACCTTGGGCGTGGTGGCTCATGCCTATAATCCTAGCATTATGGGAAGCCGAGGCGGGTGGATTGCCTGAGCTCCCAGGTTCGAGACCAGGATAAGCAAGAATGAGACCCCATCTCTGAAAAAAAAAAAAATAGAAACACTTTGGGGCAGGCACCTGTAGTCCCAGCTACTTGAGAGGCTGAGGCAAGAGAATAACTTGAGCCCAAGAGTTTGAGATTGGTGTGAGCTGTGATGCTTACAGCACTATACCAAGGGCGACAAAGTGAGACTGAGTCTCAAAAAAAGTTACAAATCAGAAGGGGGTCAGCTTTCTGTGAATAGTAGCTTTACATGTATTGGGCTACTTTGCCAACAGCCACTGCCGTTTCTTGCTTTCTCCCAGTCCTGGCAGCCACCATAAGACTGCTTCCTGAGACACAGTAGGCCCCCAGGTTCTGCTAAGCTGAAAATTTGTGTGGCTCCTAAGTTTTGCCTTAGGAAAACAAATTAGAAATTTTAAAATTCTTCTCAGATTCAAAGAAATAGTTTCATAAATGTATTTTCTTCATATATTATATATGTTCATGTACATAAGTATATGTATTTATGTGTGTATGTGTGTTTGCATGTGCCTTTTATGTTAAAAGTTTCTGCTCTCATTTTCCAAACAGAAAGAAGTCAGAGGTGGTCAAAATCGTGGTCCTATTATCTGGAAAAATGTATTCTTTTCTTAGTGAAATAGCATCTCAAATATCCACCATTTTTAAGGAAGACATGGATTTAAAAGAAAAAAAAACATAGTCTTGGAAAAAGCCACTTAAAAATCTAGGAAACATATCTTTTTATAGAAACAACTTCAAAATATACCCCCAAATATAAATATAGGGAAACTTTTTCTTAAACTAATATAAGTTTTAAATGTAAATTCTCAATACTATGTGATAGTTAACCAAAGCATGAACTTCCATATGTTGTAGAAATGGGACATTCTGACCAAAACAAACAAACAAAAAAAAACAGCAGAAAAGCATTTGGAAGTATTTCCAAACTACATTGTAATGAAGTTTTGGATTTTTTTTTTCACTGTAGAGTACACAATGTCTGTTTGATTTGCTGTCCTTGTAGAGTTTTCTATAAATGACATTGGTTTGCATTCTTGCCAATCTGCAAAATATAAAAATAGACAATGGGTCTTCTAGCCATTAATGGAAATTACAAAAGTTTTTTCTATTTAGAAAGATTGAAGTAGAGACAAAAATTAAAAGTAAATGCCATTCTTAATTACTCACAGGCAGTAAGAAACAATTAATTCTTCAGGAATGAAATTAATTGTGTTACTCAACTACCTGAATGATAGGGCTTTTTTCTTTTCTTCTTTGGTTTTTGGAGAAATTTTTCTAAGGACTACAGTATCACCTTTTGCTTGATAAAACTGTATTATCTTCACATTCTGTGTTCAGAAATATTTGAATGTATAACTTAGGAAAATCTTGCAATTTCTAATTATAAACTTATAATTGTATTTAACAATATAAGTTAAATATACAAATAGATGCTACTAAGTGAACGTGTCTGGACTGGAATCATAATTTTTAACTACAGTCTCAAAAGTGTTTTCAAGTATTATTTATATAGGTATCAAAGTTTCCCTGTGAGTAACCATATGTTCATTTTTCAGATGAACTGACAGTTTGAGATAATTGAGAAAGTGAAAGATGGAGTGAGAGGGAGGTAGTCAGAATCAGTGTATGTGCTTCTTCACTAATATTTGTTGAGTTCTTGCTGTCGGCAAGACACTGGACATGAAGCTGTAGATAAAACTTAATCCAGACCTCACAGAGCTTCTTGTTTAATGAAGAAGAGAGACATTATGTAAATAATTATGCAAAGAAATATGTGCTTACAAACTGCTGTGTACCGTGAAAAACAAATGAAACCTAGCCAATGTCTTAATTGGGTTTCATTTACATCAGGACTTTTTGGTAAAGAATAAATTGCCTAAAGAGGTGTCAAATTTATCCAGGTGAAGAGTTGGAGTAGGGACATTTCAGATGGAGGAAACCACATATAGGAACATGCTGAGGTAGGAAAGCATTTGATGAGTTTCAGAAAAAGGTTAATGTGACTAAAATTCAGTGAGGGGAGAAGGGTGGTACAAAATGAACTAGATAAAGAAGCAAGGAATAGCTCATGCAGAGCCTGTGATTGTGCTAAGAATTTTGTATTTTTAAATACAAAGGAGGAAGCCAGGGAAGGATTTTGAGTAGAAAGTCACATAATCATATTTGTGTCTTTTAAATATCGCTTTGGCTACAATGTAGGGAATTGATTGGAAGGAAGCAAAGGAGAGAATGGGAGTTTGTACCCAAACGCCATGGGATAAAATGGTGGATTGGACTAGCGTGATGATGATCATAGAATTAGAGAAAAGTAAATAAATTTAACATGTATACTAGAGGTAGTACTGATTAAACATGATAATGGACTGGATTTAGGAGAGAATGAGGAAACAGGAGATGGCAAGAATATTTACCTTTTAAACACAGCACCTGGTTGGTTGATGACTGATAATGTCATTTACAGAATGAGCAAAGTTGGTGGGCTGAGATGTGGAGATCACAATTTCAATTTTGAGACAATTAATTCCATGTTCTTTCCACATATTTATTTACAGTTTATTATAGTAACACAAACATACTCCTCAATCTTTTCAGACCATGTCTTCTACTAGGAAGATCTTGATGTAGATTCCAGAGCTCCTGGATCTAAGAGGCTACTTTCTATTAATGATCAATGTAAGGAAAAATGAGAATTAACTTTTTGGCTTGACTTTTTGCCCTAGATTACAAAACGACATATACTTAATCTGAAATTGAACTATCTGGAAGAGAATAAACAGCCAGGAAGTTAGTATGGCTAAATCTCTTAAAACATGATTGTCTGCCTTCTAGATCATACAACCTGCAATCTGAGGTTATATTTCTCTATGCAGTAAGATTTCAGGTGTTGAATGCTCATTTGAGAGCAAATTTATGTTGTCTTCATGTAAAACCCATTTAAAAGATGAGGAGTCAAAATGGCCAACTGGAAGCAGCTTTTGGCAGAGGCTCCTGTCCAAAACAAAAGATGTTAGACCAAAGTAGACTCAGATAAGCCAAAAGAGGGGAGTTGAGCACAGGGAGAAGAAAGTGAAATCACATACATCAACCCACTGAGACAAGCTGGGAGGCCAAGAAAGAGGAAGAAAGATAGCAAAGATCGGGTAGGGAAAAACTAGTTGGAAGGCATCCATTGCCAATGGGGAGGTACACAGTGGGCTTTCTGTTAGCAAGCAGCAAAGGACCTGTCCCTAAACCCATGGATGAGAACTTCTAAATGCCATTCCTCCTACACCACGAAATAGTTCAAAAATTATCTCAAGAAATTAATGAATTCCAAGACAAAGTCACCAAGAGTGTGGAAATAATGAGGAAATATATAGCAGAGCTTAAGAATTGAAAAAGTACTTTAATTCATATGGAACCAGAAATAAACCTGAATAGCCAATACAATTCTCAGCATGGAACCAGAACCAACCCCCTCCTGTAGCTGAGTCTATTTTTAGTAATAAAAACAAAGCTAGAGGCATCACTGTACCAGTCTTCAGCCAATATTATAAGTCCACAGTGATCATAACAGAATGGTATTGGCACAAAAATAGACATAGGCAAAATGGAACCAAATAGAAAACCAAGAAATAAAACCAGTGTCTTATAGCCATTTGATATTTGATAAACCAAAAAAAAGCAATGGGGAAAAGAATCCCTATTCAATAAATTGTGCTGCGAAAACTGGATAACCACATGAAAAAGAATGAAACTGGAAGAGCAACTTTTACTACTTACAAAAATTGATTCAAAAAGGATAAAAGATTTAAATCTAAGACATGAAATGATAAAAATCCTAGAAGAATGTGTGAGAAAAACTCTTGAGGATGTCAACCTGGGGAAAGATTTTATGAAGAAGACTTCCACAGCAATTGCAAGCACAACAAAAATAAACGGGATTTAATTAAATTGAAAAGCTTCTGCACAGTTAAGGACACAACAATTTAAGCAAACAAACAACCTTCAGAATGGGAAAAAATATTTACATGTTACGATTTCAACAAAGGCCTGATAACTACAATCCATAGAGAACTCTAATTAGTCAACAAAAAAAAAGCAAACAATCTCATCTACCACTGCACAAGAGACATGAACGGAACCTTCTCTGAGGAAGACAAATGAATGGCTAAAAAATACAGGAAAAAATGCTCATCATCCCTAATCATCATAAAAATGCAAATCAAAAGCACCCTGAGATATCACCCAACCCCAGTAAGACTAGCCCACATCACAAAGTCCCACAGTTGCAGATGTTGCTGCGGATGTGGAGAGAAGGGAACACTTACACTGTTGGTGGGACTGAAAACTAATACAGCCTCTTTGGAAAGAAATATGGAGAATCCTCAAAGCACTCAAATTAGAACTCCCATTTGGCCCTGCAATCCCATTACTAAACATCTACCTATGTTTAGTCATAGGCCCTGACTGAATGGTCCTTGCAATCCCATTACTAAACATCTATCTATGAAGAAAAAAAAATCATTTTATCATAGAGACATTTGCACTAGATTGCTTATTGTAGCTCACTTTATAGTCATCAAGGTGTGGAATCAACCTAAATGACCATCAGCACAGGAATAGATTAACAAACTGTGGTATATGTATACCATGGAATATTATTCAGCCATAGAATAGATGATGACTTTATGTGGTTTGTATTAACCTGGATGGAGTTGAAACACATTCTTCTTAGTAAGGTATCACAAGAATGGAAAAGAAAATATCTGATGTATTCAATACTAATATGAAGCCAGTATACTACCTAATTCATGCCCACATAGGCATAAAACTCATTTCAATTCAAGTGGGGGGAGGGAGAACCAAGAAGTGGGGAGAAGAAGGGAAAGGGGGATTGGTGTGCACCCACTTAATGGGCACAATGTAGGGGTGTATGGCACAACTTTTGAGTGTGGGACACATCTATAGAGATGGACTCTACCTAACAAATTCCAGTATTGTGACCTGTTACTTTATACCCTCACATTAACCTGAGATAAGGAAAAAATAAATAAAAACAAATTGAGGACATCACATTACCAGAGGTCAGATTATACTGCAAGTTATGGAGGTCAAAATAGCATGGTAATGGCACAAAAATAGAGACATAGATTTATGAATAATCAGAATAGAGAATCTAGAGATGAACGTAGCCACATATCATCATTTGATCTTTGATAAGCCTAACAAAAGCATGCACTCGGGAAAAGAATCTTTATTAAATAAATAGTGCTGGGGGAACTGATCAGCCACAAGTAGAAGACAGGAACTGGACCCACACCTCCCACCACTGAGAAAAATTGATTCTCGCTGGATGAAAGATTTAAATTTGAGACACAAAACAATAAAAATTCTAGAATAGGGTATGAGGAAAATGCTTGACAATTTTGACCTGAGAAAAGATTTTACAAGGTATAGCCCCCAACCTTAGATTTGGTCAAACAAAAAAGCTCCTGCACAGCTAAGGATACCACAACAAAAGCAAACAGCCAGCCTTTGGAATGGGAGAAGATTTTTGCATATTATGAATCTGACAAAGGTGTGACAACTAGAATCTACAGAGAACTCAATTAACAAGAAAAGGGCAAACAACCCTATTCCTAAGTGGCCAAGAGAGTTGTTTTTCTTTTTTTTTTATTAAATCATAACTTTGTAATTGATGCAATTATGGGGTTTAGGGTACTGCTTCAATATATAATGTGAAATGCTTACATTGAACTAAGTAACACATCCATCACAATTATACTCATTTCTTAAGAGTTTTGAAATGTACCATTGCATCATGCACATTAGGTGAGGTCCCCCAAATACCCTCCCATATCCCCCCTCCCCTCTCTCTCTTCCTCCCTTCTACCTTCTGGACTATAGATATGTTTTGTCATTCATATGAGTGTGTAGGTAGTTATATATTGATTTCATAGTAGTATTGGGTATGTTGGATACTTTTTTTCCCATTCTTTAAAAACTTTACTAAGAATATGTTCCAGGTCCATTGAGGTAAACATAAAAGATGTGAAGTCTACATATTTTTTATGGTTGCATAATATTCCATGGTGTACATATACCACAATTTTATAATACATTCATGTGTCCATGGGCACTTGGGCTGTTTTCATGTCTTGGCTATTATGAATTGGGCTGCAATAAACATTCTGGTGCAAATGTCTTTGTTGTAAAATAATTTTTGATCATCTGGGTATATACCTAGTAGAGAAACTGCAGGATCGAACTGTAGGTCTACTTTTAGTTCCTTGA
>CAUYON010035837.1:0-110911 GCA_963573935.1 Arctocebus calabarensis
ACCTCCAATTCCTGGGCTCAAGCGAGTCTCCTGCCTCTGCCTCCCAAGTAGCTGGGACTACAGGCGCCCGCCACAACGCCCGGCCAATTTTTGGTTGCAGCCGTCATTGTTGTTTGGCGGGCCCGGGCTGGATTCGAACCCACCAGCTCAGGTGTACGTGGCTGGCGCCTTAGCCCGGTGAGCCACAGGCGCCGAGCCGGAAATGGAGATTTTAATAAAGATTCCCAGGTGCTCCAGACTGCTTCCTGTTCTCTAGAGTATGTGCTACCTTCCTGTGGCTTTGGAGCCGTTTGTAAAGAAAGTTGGCAAAGGGAAGAGCGGCCGAGGCAAAGGTTGACAAGGCGCGTCACCTGGTCCAGCAGGGCAGCAACAGAACGCAGAAGCAACCTAGCGCAGGGGAGGGGACCAGACGGGAGAGGAAACGTATCGGGGGGGATCTGGTCATGTGAGCAAGTGGATAATGGACCTTCCTGGGGACTGAGTGAAGCTGGAGAGGCCTGTGATCTCCACTGACCAGACGGGAGAAAACGTCCTTGTGAAGACCGTAAACCAGTGGTTCCCAACCCACAGGAACTGTATTAAAGGCCGCGGCATTAGGAAGGCTGAGAACCACTGCCCTAAACCATGAGATGTATGAGGCTGAATATGTGATTTGCGCTGTTTCCCCTACTCTGGGAATGAAGATTCACTTCAATCGCCTCTGCCAATGATGGGGAACCAGCTGATCACCCACGTGCCTCTGGGTTCAGTTATCAAGTGTGTAGTTTACTACAGTGAGCCTTTCTGGAGGAAACAGGATTACTGTGGAACCATGATTATTGAAGGGGAGGGAGCTCCAATGTCCTCCACGTTGGAGTATAGCAAACCTGATGGCCGCTATGCTGCAATAATGGGATTTGTCCTTGCCCACAAAGCCAGAAAGCTGGCACATCTTACCAAAGAAGAAAGGATGAAGAAACTTTGTGAGCTCTCTGCAAAAGTTCTAGGATCCCAAGGAGCTCTGAAACCATCACCTTACGGAGAGAAGAACAAGTGTGAGGAGCAGTACTCTGGGGGCTGCTATTCACCAATTCCCTCCCTGGGATCATGACTCAATGGAAGGGTACAATGCCAACCAGTGGGCAGGGTCTCTTTTGCAGGCACTGAGACAGCCACACACCGGAGTGGCTACACAGAGGGGGCTGTGGAGGCTGGGGAGAGAGCAGCCCGAGAGGTCCTGCATGCTGGGGGTATAGTCCAGGGGATGAAATCTGGAGCCAGAACCAGAGTCGGTGGATGTCCCTGCGCGATCCATCATACAACCTTGGAGAGACATCTGCCCTCCAAGCCAGGCCTGCTGAAGCTGATTGCAGTGACCCCCATCCTTTTCAGCAGTGGCTCTGGGCTTTTTGGTGCTGCCAGTGAAAGCCTAAAGAGAAGGTGTCTTAACCACACCGCTGTCTTATTGTACTTGGGGTGTGGGTTAGGGGAAGGGGTGGTAGTAAAATTCCCTGAAAACACAAAGAAAGGAATGAGGTGGGGAGCATGAAGAAGCACCGGCTCTGACCGCTTTCTCTCTTTCTCCATTGTGGCCTCAGGTTAGGGTCCCTTACCTGGCTTAGCACTCTGTTTTACCGATTTCTAAGGTTATCGCCCTCAGAACCTTTAGTTAAACAGCCTTGTGCGCTGCCCCACATTACGCCTCATCCACGCACAAGCAACTAGTTTCTGCCTCCCTCTGTACAAGGGAGGAGGTGCTTGTACTTTCTCTTTCCTGTAATGACCCCCCTTCCCTGTCTTTTTACATTTGTTTTTAGAATCATGTTTTGTGATAATTGGATGAATAGAGACCCTCTAGGCCTCACCTTCTGTTTCAGAGCTGAGCAAACTAAAGTTTATAGAGGTGGAGCTCAATTGCTCAAGGGCCACAAGAAGCCACTGGCATCTGGGGGATGAGAACACACGTCCGAGGCTTTTCCACCTTCCAGGATGTGTCCCCCAGTTGCTCCCCTGAACTCCCTGTCTTGGTCGCTGATGGTGTCCCCTTGTGTGGGTTTACTCTGTTCTGAGCTTTCTTGTCCTACTCGAATGCTGCCCCGGAAATGTCTTTAAGTCTTACTAGCTTGTGCAGTGTGTAGCAAGTTGGTTTTAAGTCTTTTAGGGTTAAGGATCTTGTCTCTTTTTCCTTTGGTGTCTTCCATTCTGTCCCAATAAAGGTCAGTTGAGCTAACACTTGGCTAGTTAAAAATAAAAGTTTGTTGAGCAGAAAAGAAAAAGAAAGAAGGAAAGAAAGTTGGAGAAACACAGCAGGTCCTAAACGCATGTCCACAGGCAGGGTCTGGGCTGGCTGTATACCAGAGTCGCTTGGGAAACTTGCTGAACGCTCAGGTTCTTCTGTCAGAAAGCTGAATTCGGCCGTTTGCACAGACAGGTGTGTGTGTGTTTCTATTATCGATCTGTTTATTTTTCTATTGCAGTAGTGTTTGCATACAGGGAAATACACACATCTAAAGTTTACAGATAGATCAATTTTTTTTTTTTTTAAACAAAGTCTCACTCTGTTGCCCAGGCTAGAGTACAGTGGTATCATTGTAGTTCACAGTAACCTCAAACTCCTGGGTTCAAGCGATCCTCCTGCCTCAGCCTCTCAAGTAGCTGGGACTTGAGGCACCTGCCACAACACCCAACTAATTTTTCTATTTTTAGTAGAGATGAGGTCTCAGGCTGGTCTTGAACTCCTAAGCTCAAGCGATCTACCTGGCTTGGCGCCCTAGAGTGCTAGGATTACAGGCAGGAGCCTGGCAATTTGACCGATTTTGACAAATACTTAACCCCCAGGTATAACCTCCACCCCTCACTTGCCTCTTCTCAATCAGTTCTCCCCAGAAGGAATCACTGTACTGAGGACTAATTTGTTTTTTCCAACATAGGCCCTGTACGGGAAGGGCTGCATCTGTCTTGTGCACTCCTGTACTCCTACCCCTTACATAGGACCTGCTCTGTAGCAGGCCTTGGTAAATATTTACTCCACTTCTTCCCCCCATCCTTCACCCCCATGCCACCTGTCTCAGCCTGGATTCCCAGCAGGCAGAGCCCTTGTGTCTGTGCTGCTCTCCCAGAAAGCAGGAGCCAAAGAAGGTAGAGGGCTGGGACGAGGAGCATTCCTGAGCCCGCTGGATCTCCAAAAGGCCACTGAAGGACCAGGCCTGGTGGCTCATGCCTATAATCCTAGCACTCTGAGAGGCTGAGGCAAGTGAGGCCGAGGTGGGTAGATTACTTAAGCTCAGGAGTTCAAGACCAGCCTGAGCAAGAGTGAGACCTGTCTCTAAAAACAAGATACCCAGCTTGTGGTGAGAACCTGTTACTCCTAGCTGCTTGGGAGGCTGAGGCAAGAGAAGCACTGGAGCCCAAAAGTTTGAGGTTGCTGTGAGCTGTGATGCCACAGCACTCTACTGAAGGTGATGAAGTAAGACTTTGTCTCCAAAAAAAATAAAAAAGTCACTGAAGCCCCCAACACAGTGATGAGGAGGAAGGAGGATTCATTGCCTTCCCACCCATAAAGGTCAAATTTTTCCTGTGGGGTATTTTTTCCATTTTTTTAAATGGTGCTAAAACACATGTAATGTAAAATTTACCATCCTAATCATTTTAAGTGTTCAGTTCATTGGTGTTAATGAATGCATTCATTACATTGAGCAGACATCACTACTACCCATCTCTGTAATTCTTTTCTTGTTATAAGACTGAAATGCTGTCCCTATTGAACAATGACACCCCATTTCCCCTGCCCTAGCCCTGGCATCCACCATTCTGCTTTCTGTCTCTATGATTTTGATGACTCCAAGTCTTTCGTATAGGCAAAGTCATACACTATTTGTCTTTTTATGATTAGTTTATTTCTGAGGACAATGTCCTCAAGGCTCATCCGTGTTGTAGCATGTGTCAGAATTTCCCTCCTTTCTAAGGCTGAATATTCCATTCAATGGATAGACACATTTTGTTGATAGCTTCCCCGGTTCATGGATACTTGGGTAGCTTCTACCTTTTAGCTCTTAGGACGATGTTACCATGGAGATGGGTGCACAAATATCCCTTTGCAGCCCCTGTTTTCCATTCTTTTGAGTATATGCCCAGAAATGGAATTGCTGAGTCATATGGTCACTCTTTTACTTTTTAGGGAGCTGTGTTTTCCACAGTAGCTGCAGCATTTTACATTCCCACCAACAGTGCTGACTTTGTCATTTTCTGCTTTTGATAGGAGTCACCCTAAGGGGTGTGAGGGGGTATCTCATTGTAGTTTTGATTTGCATTTCTCTGATGATAAGTGATGCTGACTATCTTTTCATGTGCTCATTGGCCATTGGTACATCCAAGTCCTTTGCCGATTTTTGAGTACAGTTGTTTGGGTTCTTGTTGAATTCCTCTGTGGAGTTTTAACTCTTTGCACATCTGGGTTGCTCTCAGGTGGACAGAGTGTCCCTGGTGTCTCACACCTCAGTGGTCATGGAGAAACCCAGGGCGGGAGGTAAGCGGAGATAATGTGAGGCCCTGTGGGGCTGTGCCCACATGAAACTGGTTGGAGTACATGCAGAGTCGGCCATGGTAGGAGGAGCAGGGGGCAAAGGTCTCAGAGACAGGTGAGGCTGGGAGAATCCAAGGAGGAGCATCAGAAGGCTCGGATGGACCATCTGAGGGTGAGATTCTTCTGTCTAGATGGACATGCAATGCTAGGAACAGTGGGCACCCATTCCCTAATTATGGAATGCTTTTCCCTGTTGGAAGTTTTCCCTAACTCATCCTGCAAATGTGCTTCCTAGGTAGGTCCTTTTTTGTAGGAGACCAGATGGTTCAATGGGAGGAGCAGCGAGAGTTAAGCTTTGAATGCTCTGTAACTACAAGAAACACCTGTGATATAACATCTCCATGACACCCTGGTGATAAGGGCATGGGGAAGGGATTCAGCTCTCTTTAACACTAGAGTACAAGCATCAGTGCTTGGCAGTCTCCACAGCTGGGATGCAAATAGCCCTGGGACCACTTCTATACGGAGCTGCAGGAGAGGTTATTCCGGGTTCATTCTCTCAGAGACTCGCTCATTCTAACTCTTTTGCTCCTCCTGCACGGAGGGCACCTGCTAAGATTCGCTCTCCTACTAAGACTGTTTCTCTTCCTTGAAGACTCTCTCTCTCTCTCTTTCTCCTGCTGAAGTGAATTGCCCTCCAGCAACTCCAGGAGAGTTAATCCCAAGCAAGATAGTACAGCGGTCCGTGTCCAGATGGTTAGATAGGGTGGGCTGGAGACCTGGCCAGTCCCGGGCCCCAACACCTGTTCCTGGGGTTCAAGGAACATGTAGACAGAGAAGCCCTGATTTTAAGTCCTGGCCCACTTGTACCCACAGTGTGAAGTTGGAGCCCAGTTTCTCTCTGGGGCCCTGCTCCCCTGAGCTCTGCTTTACCCAGACGTTCTTGTTCTTCGCCTATAAGCGTACCCCAGGCTCCCTTCCTCCCCACCCAAACCTCTTCTGCTTCTGTGGCACTGAATTTTCAGCTGTGTAAGTGGAATTATAGGTACATTTGAAAGATGTGCTACAACCAGGCTTTTGAAATGCAATAAATAAGATTGCACGAGAGAAGGAGATAGGTAATCAGCACTTCTCTTGCTGCTTGAAGAGACATGTGTCTCTGTCATCAGATTCTGCTCTTGGCCCAGATAAGGGCTGTAAGTCATTCCATGCTAATGGCAGCCATTTGCCACACAGGATAAGCCTGGAGAAGACTAAATAGCAAGTAAGGATGAATGCCAAGAGGTTTGAGAGGGGACGGTGTCCTCCCCCAGGCCTGGTCCCTCTGCACCAGGGCCCTGGTCTCCCGTGATGCTTATTGGAAATGCCGTGTATCCGCTTGGGCTGCTCCTGGCTACAAGGCACAAACCCCTGTCCTAACTGGCTTGCCCAAGAACTATACTGCTCCCGTAACTCGAAGTGCAATGGATCGCAAGGTTGGTTGATTCAGGAGGTTCAAGACGTTCTCACCAGGGAGATCTTTCTGTCTGTGCTCTGTTGTCCCAAGGCTGACTCACCTGGCAGTCACGAGGCAGGGCCACATGCCTCCTATCCGGGGGAGGGGGAACCTCTGCTGCCGCCATGAAATGCAAGTCCTTCCATTCTGTCGGGTTGGCTTCTCCGGGATAGGTGCTGACCCCTGGGCCAGAAGCAGTCACCAAGGTGATGCCATGGCCTGGTAGGGGCGGAGCAAACAAACCCCACTCTGGGAGATAGAGGTGGGTTGGAACCTAGAAAGCCTGGTGACCCGCCGGGAAGGTAGAGGGGAGAGAGAGCCGCGGTGGTGGACGACCCAGAAAACCCCGACCTACTGCTCTAGGGTGCGTTTCAGCGCTTGTAACAGGCTGCTGAAAATATCAGACCCGCAAATTGAGACCACTGCGGAAGGAGGAATGCAGGCCCAGGCTCGGCGGAGACCTGGGGTGACTCTCCGCATTTCACTCGCAGCTGAGCTGGTGGTTAATTTCCCACTAAAAATGCAAAATCAGCCCCATTGGATCCAACTGGGAATTAGCCCTAGCCCTTTTCTCAAATAATTAAACTGCATGAACCCCAAATATAAACACAAAAATGTTGCCCAAACTACCCGAGCAGTGTTAGTTGTGGTCCCAACAAGTGACAGCATAGGGTAACCCTGCATCAGGGGTGTGCTGGGGTCCAGCAGCCTCTGGGAGCTCTTCTTTACCGATGGATTGGAGGGGTCGGCCGTGGTCAGAACCCCAGGATGCTGTGACTGCCTCTTAGAATCCAGTTTCCAAGGCAAATGGGAATTTATTGGGGGTTATTTTTGAGAAGCATGTGTAGGCAGTGGAATTAACACAAAATTTGAAGTCAAAACATCTGGAATCTCGATACTAAGTACCCCTTGGCAGTTTGATGGTCTTGAGCATCCCTGAACCACAATTTCCTCACTGTGCACTAGAATAAATGCAAATTGGACTTAGATGAGATTTTGAGAGTAGATACAACTTTGTGGAGGACAGAAAGACCCCAGGGGAGCTTAGTCATTGTTCTGTGTCTCTTCCCAGGACTTTGGGCTGCCTGGTGTTCTCCCCAGACACTGTGAACGCAGCAGCGTTTGCAGCTGCCAGGGGTCATTCACACATGCTGCCTCCTGCTGGCTTCAGTACTGCATTCCTGCACCCCAAGTATACTTGTTGCTTACTTCTCCTGTGTGTGACCGCCTCCCCACTCACCTGTACCTGCAAGTAAAGCAGTAGTTCCCCCACCTCTTTGCAGCCCCCCAAAGCAGCTCAGAATGTGGAGTGAGATAAGCCTGAAAATTACCTTCCACTCAAGGTGACAGCCCACGGAGGCAAAATGACCTGCCGAAAGTTACTTAGCTCCAGTGGTGGGGTTGCTGCTGGCTGGCAGCCCCCCCTTGTGCCTAGTGTCACTCTCAGTAGGTGTGGAGGTGCACAGGGGACCTGACTGCAAATCATACACGTCTCTCCCAGGGCGACTAGTTCCTGCATGTAACAAGATAATGGCAGATGTCTCTGTTGTGGGCTGTTGTGCTTGGGAAAGATATGAAGGCAGGACAAGGGTTGAGAGCGACTTGGGACCCAGCTAATCTTGGCTTACTGCTACTGCCGCCCTCACCAGCTGTGGGATCCCAGGCAAGTTCACCCCAGAAAAGCGAGAAAGCTCTTAGAGCCCAGACTCACCGGGCACACTCAGCCGTGATCAGGATGGGTCCGCTCCTTGCTTGAGTTGCACTATGATCTGCTGGGTGTGTTTCTGAGGGGAGAACAGAGTGAATTATACCCTCTGAGCCTGAGTTTTCCCTTCTAATAATCTCTACCTCTTAGGGAGTACTATAAAATACAGGTAGGTGCTCATGCAGGCGCAGAAACTGATGGGGCCCAGCAGGAAGGGGGTGCCTGGGGGAGGCTGGCTCCTCCTCTTCTCTTTGGTCCCTTCTGTACCTTCCTGTGCACACCCCAGTCAATCGTCTCAAGAAAGAGGCCAATCGAGGAATGCCCCTGTCACCTAGCTCCAGCCTCCCTCAGGAATGGTTGGGGACAGAGTCTCAACCGGGGCCAAATGTCCAGGATTTATCCTGGGGTAATTAAATATAGAAAGCACAAATGTGACAAACACAATATTAAAGTATTAAGCACCTTGCCCCTGCAGACTGCAGCCACCCCCCACCCCACACTCCCCTGTCCTGAGTGACTCCTGCCATTGGCAAGAGCAGCCCACCCCCTGGCCACCCAAGAGAGCCACAGAAAGGGGAGTCAGGAGGCTTCCTAGGTGATGCCGCCATGGGTTCCTCCATGCGTACTTTACCCCGAGGATCATCCTGGCCACCCAGGATGCCAGCATTTCACACTCTACATCTAACTTTGAATCCCTTGGGTAGGAGGGAGCTCAGTGCCTAATAGAGGCAAAGACAGAAGAGTCCACATCTCTGTGTGAGGCAGCTCCATGTAAAGGCTTGGCAAATACGCAGGTCTTTGTGTAAAGAAAGATTCCTTTTTTCCAAGTAACTAAGCCCTACATCAGGTACATGCCTGGACAAGTGGCACGCAAGCTGCATTTTGGCCTCCTCCTTGGCCCTCATCCAGACACCTTTGTTCAGTGTACAAGCCATACAACCGAACCTAGTCACAGGCATGCATTTCACGCTCCCTGTGTGCAGACACTGTGCTAGGCACCAGGGACACAGCAGGGGCAAGACCAGGTACAATCTATGAGCTCGTGGATCTCACGTTCTAGTGGAAGAGATGGATTGCGAGCAGGCCAACCCATGAGTAAAACAGAGTGAGATCAATGCTGTGAAGCCAAGAGTGGGGTGTGATAGGGAAGGCCTGGCTTGGGAGAGGCACTTAATTTAGATAGGAAGGTCAGAGATGGCTTCTCTGGTGAGGCTTCAGATGTGAGATGGAGCCACCATGCACGGAGCAGGGGGAGTTTGGGGGGGTAGTTTAGGGGAAGCCGGACTAAGCAAAGAGGCAGCCTCTTTGAGAAGTAGGGGACTTGGTGGCTGCAGGTAAGCAAAGGGAAAAGGATTTGGGGCAATTTCAGAGGGATGGGTGGGGCCGGGAGAGGCAAGCTCTCATGGGTCCTGCCAAGAGTCTGGATTTTGGTCCAAGGGTGGTGGAAGCCACTGGCATTTCTGAGCCATTAGGTGGAGTAGACGAGGGAGAGTAAGAGGAGAGAGAAGGAAGAGGCAAAGGGCACAGATGGAGTGACAGAGAGAGGACCACCCATGACACACCCATAATGCCTGTGGGCACAGCCATAGGCTGGGTGGGCCAATGGATGGAGGCAGGGGTGGCTGAGCGGGGCTCAAATCTCAGTGGATTGTGGATTCTGGATTCTAGTGGGTTTGGAGATGAATGTGGCCTCTCTTGGAGCAGAATGGAGCCACCCCCACCCCCTGCCTCCAATGAAAGCTCAGCTCACTTCTCCCTTCCACAGTGGAAAACAGGCAGGAAGTCTCCTCATGGACTAATCAGTGATTTGTTTTTGCAGTTTAATGTTAAAAAATCCACAGAACCTGTCCAGCCCCGAACCCTCCTCAAGTTCCCAGACATCTATGGTCCCAGGCCAGCTGTGACGGCTCCGGAGGTCATCAACTATGCAGACTACACGCTGAGGTCTACAGAAGAGCCCGCAGCACCTGCCAGCCCCCAGCCCCCAAGTGACAGTCGCCTCAAGAGGCAGGTCACAGAAGAGCTGTTCATCCTTCCTCAGAATGGTAGGAGTCTCCACGTGTTACCTTTGTCAAGGCTTCTGCCGACACTGTGCATGGCCTGGCTGAGGGCCATCGGAGAGCCCCAGTGTCCATGGCATTTGCCACTGAGCAACTGGGTGGGCTCTGGGTCTTAGAATTATGATCCTTTATTCCCATTGACATGTGGCTTCTCCACATTGCTTCTCCCCCAAACCTCCAGCTTCCCACTAGCAGCGTCCCTTTCAAGTCATGTGTGCAACTGCAGAGAGGGATAAAAAGTCATGGATAAAACCATGGGCTTCAGAGTCATGGGTCTAATGTGATGCCCTTTTTATATATTTTCCATGTAGCACTGTCGTGCTGCTAACCTCCTTGGACCTTACTTTCCTCATCTATAAAATGGGATCATAAAGCGTAGGTAGGATGATATATGCAGAATGTTTAGCTCAGGGCCTGGCACAAAGGATATGATCGAAACACATCATTCTTGTATCTATTCTCCTTTTTATCATCACCAATCTTGTAAATGCAACCTATTTGGCACTAGTGCCAGGCACTGGGGCAGACACAGGAACTAAACTAAAGGAGTACATAGGCATTTAGGGAGGCAACACATAGAGCCACCAGGAGGGGTGGCCTGTTGTGTGGCCAGTGAAGGGGGCAGAGGTTGCAGAAGCACCCTGATGCTGACCCACCTCCTAATGCATCTCCTGGCTTGGATTCAACCAGACCTTATGCTGACCTGTGGTCAGTGTCCGTCCCCACCCCTTGTATGCCCTGGCCCAGAACCACAGTGATGATCCCAGCATTTCAAGAGCAAGTTCATGTAGCGCCTGTGGCATGAAGGAATCCTGGTTGGTTTTTCAAGGCCTCCAGGTTTGCCTTTCACGTACAAAAGAGATTTTTAATAGACCTCGTAAGACTGGAGAGTTTAACACTGAGGGGCCATGATCGTAATCCTAATGCCCTCTCTTGGGAGCCCCAAGAGAGGCTTGGGTGAAGCCAGGACTGGACAGTTCTCACCAAGGAGGGCAGGAGAACAAATGAATGGCTGAAACTTTGGAAAACTCAGGCCACATTCATGTTTCCTCCTTCTCTTTCCACCCCGGAAGGCAACGAAATCTATTAAGGGTTGACTAGTTCAGCAAATATTGACCAGAGGCAAAAGAGCGTAGGAGAGGACATCCAGATCGTTCAGCTGCTGTCCCCATGATGTGCCAAGTGTGGTTTACTCCACCACTGACAATCCTCCTACTCACTAGAGCTCCAAGTCCCGTTTCTTGAAGCTGAGACCGCTCCTCCATTCCCTAGTGGTGCCGGCTCCCTGGTCTCTCCCGGGGAAGGAGAGCAGCAGAGTCAACTTGGCAATGCTGCCCCAGCCCTTAATTAGCGACCTTGGTAGGTGGGGGCTGGTTTTGATGGCAAGGCTGAGGCTATCTGTGAGCTGAGGACCCTGGGTGCCAGGTAAGCCCGTTCTAAGACTGCCACTGCCACCACTGTCTGTGTGACTCCTCTGGAAGCCACGTGGGACCTGTGTACCTGTGCGCCTCGCCTTCTACCTCGGCCACATCCTGGGCCATCTGTTCTTTGCTTAGATGCACTGGGGAAAACTTTTAGTACTTGCGGGAACTTAATATGTGTCATGAAGAACATTTTGGAAATTAAATAATCCTCTCTATTTCTGCCCTCTAAATCAGTTCTGAAAGTCAGAAATTATATTCCATGGAGTCTTCTGCGGCTGCTATATCCTTTTAATTCTTACATTATGTGTAACTCATGAGAATCTTTTGGATATTGGGTTCCTGTTCAAATGAGGGACAGAGTGAGCAATATTGGGGGTTTGGGGGAACTTCTGAATTAAAGATAAGGTCATTCATTCACTCAGGAAATCTTTATAGAACATGCAATAAAGTCAAGTTCACTGCTCCTGACCTTGCCTCCAGCATCCTCTCCCAACTTGTGCAATTTTTATATCCAACAGTTAACTTTGGGGTACAGGCACTGTGGGAAAGGTGGAACTGGAGATGGGCTAGGGGTGATTTGCCTGATTTAGGGTCACCAGAACTGCACAGGCTGTGACCGTTTCCCTTACTGAAAGCTCATCAAGAGCCAGCATCTGGGCTAAGGACTTTTCCTGCTTTGTTCTATTTAACAATCATAGAAATCCAGGAAAGAGGAACTGTTATCACCCCCCACTGTGAAGATGAGGAAACTGAGGTTCAAAGAAGTCAAGTAGCTTGTCCAAAGGTCACACAGCTATTATGTCCAACACCAAAGTCCGGTGGCTATGATGTCCTCTGAGAGGCAATGCCTGGGATTACAGGCGTTACCTTGGTGTGGCTGCCATGATTTTGCATATGGATAAGAAGATTAGGGCTTGGGTTCGTGGCACAGGTGACAGAGATGGAAAAGGAATGATCAAGAAAACAGGACCCCAGTGTGAGGGCAGTGATGGCTCTGGCTTTCTTGACAGGGGTGGTGGAGGATGTCTGTGTCATGGAGACCTGGAACCCCGAGAAGGCTGCCAGCTGGAACCAGGCCCCCAAACTCCACTACTGCCTGGACTATGACCAGCAGAAGGCAGAACTGTTTGTGAGCCGTCTGGAAGGTACTGTTCTTATGTGACTCTCCTGGGCTTTTTGTGTGGCCATCTCCCTTGCAGGAGCTATGCAGGTATCTGCAGCTGAGACAGCCCGGGACCCCAGACCCAAACATATGGTGTATGATACGCAGACATAAACATTCTCTCTCTCTCTCTCCAGTTAAAAGTAAGGTATCCTTCTTAGGAAACATCCTTCCTCCAAATGGTGATTCAAGGACCGTGTTTCTCCCATCTGTGGTTCCGTAACCCCCTCAGACCTCCTAGTCATCTGTATCAGACAGATGAAAGCAGGAAGAGAAGAAGGCACAACCATTCCTTTTGTTTTTATTATTTTGGGTTAATATGAGGGTACATACAATTACCTTACATTATTTGTGTTTGGAAGGTAAAATCTAAAGTCCAATTGTAGTTGAGTCCTTAACCCAGGAAGTGTGCCATATACCCCTACATTGTACCACATAGGTGGGAACTTCCTGAGCCCCCTCCTCCCTTGAATTTAATTATGTTCTTCTCTCCTGTGGGCCTGTAATTGTTGATCTGCTAGTTTCAGATTAGTGGTGAGTACATGGGATGCTTGCTTTTCCATTCTTAACATACTTTATTTAGGAGAATGTTCTCCTAATCTATTCAGGTAAATACAAAAGTTGCAAAGCTTCCATCTTTTTATGGCTGAAGAGTATTCCATGGCATCCATATACTACAGTTTATTAATCCATTCATGGTTGATGGGTACTTGGTGTTGTTTCTACATCTTTGCCATTGTGAATTGAGATGCTATAAACATTTGAATGCAAATGTCTTTAGGGGAAAATGATTTGTTTTCTGGGTAGATACCTAGTAATGGGATTGAAGGATCATTCAGAAGGTCTACTTTTAACTCTTCAAGGATTCTCCATACTTCTTTCCAAAAAGACTGTACTAGTTTGCAATCCTACTAATCCTACCAAATATAATAACCACTATTATTATTGGTGTATTATTGTTCCCTTCTCTCCGCACCCATGCCAACATCTGCAGCTTCGGGACCTTGTGATGTGGGCTCTTCTCACTGGGGTTTGATATCTCAGGGTGGTTTTGATTTGCATTCTCTGATGATTAGGGATGATGAGCATTTTTTCATGTGTTTGGGCACAGCCATTCCTTAATAGACATCACTTCTGCTCGCATCCCATTGGCCGTAAGTCAGCCACAAAGCCACATTCAACTGCAAAGCAAGCTGGATAATGTGGGCAACTGGTGCCCAGGAAGAAGAGGAAATGAGATTTTGGAGAACAGTTAGCTGTCTCTGACGTGGGTGCCTTTGACATTAGACAAGGATTTGTGCTAGCAGGATGTTCTGAATGGTCAGAAAAGTTTTTGTAACTCAAGAACGAGGCAGTCCCTCTGGAGGGGGCAGGATGTCCTTGTTCTCTCTTCCTTGACAATTCACTTTGTAGTTCACATAACCAACAAAGCTTAGACTTTGCAAAGGAATCAGGGCTAGCAATGGGGCCAGAAAAATCAATTTTGTCTTTAATGTTGTCTTTTGAGTAGTTTTCCTTATTGTCTTAAGATGTTTAAACACTTTTATATACTTAATGTCTCCACAATAGTCCCATTTTACAGGTTAGGAAACTAAGGTGTAGTGACACATATGACTAGACCTGTCTTGGTCTCCCTCTGATCTTCTAACTGATGACAGAGCCAGGGCTAAACAGTGCCTTGAAGCTCAGTGGAAAGCTCTTGCTATTAGGACACATGGCCTCAGGTCTTCATCTTCTCTGACTGTGAAATGTCAGCTACCACTTCCCAAATTGTCGTTGAACAGGCAGTTATCAAAGCACCATGGGTGCGAATTTCTGGGCAAATCCTCATCATGAAGCATTAAAACCAGTAAGGTTTAGGCCAGGCACAGTGGCTGATGCCTGTAATCCTAGCACTCTGGGAGATCGAGGCAGCTGGATCACTTGAGCTCAGGAGTTGGAAATCAGCCTGAACAAGGGTGAGGCCCCATCTATATTAAAAATAAAAAAATTAGCTGGGCATTGTGGTGGGCACCTGCAGTCCCTGCTACTTGGAAGGCTGAGGCTAGGGGATTGCTCGAGTCCAAGAGTTGGAAATACAATGACGGCACAGCCCTTTACTCAGGGTGACAGAATGAGACTCTGTCTCAAAAAAATACAAATTAATAAAACCAGTAAGGTTCAATAACAACATTCTTGAGGCAGCAGCCATGTGATTCATGTTTACCACACACATGCTGTACAGTGCGTATGAAAACACAGAGTAGACGAGTCACATGATCAGCAGCAACACTAATAAAGTCATCTGTAGGGAGCCCGGCACCTTGGGGAACTCTCAGAGTCACAAGTTTGAAAGGGCTCCAGCGAGTGCATGTCTTGCCCCTGTTCTTTGAGGAAGACCAGTGTGTGCTGACCTTGACCCTTCAGAGGATCTGCTATTTCTAAATGTCTTACCAAAAGACAGTTCCATGGGGCCCAGGGTGCTGAGCCCTGGGGTATTTCAGACACCCAAGACGTGACCATTCAGTTGGATCCCAGAGCTCTAAGCAGGGCATGCTTCTCCTGTCCCCTTGTCCTCGGGAAGTCCCAATTCTGTGTTGCTTTCCCCTTGCTTGCAGCATTGTCTGGCGACCACGATGGAGGCTGTGACTGCTATGTCCAAGGCAGTGTGACTAACAGGAGTGGCTCCGTGGAGGCCCAGACCACTCTGAAGAAGCGGCAGCTGCACACGACCTGGGAGGAGGGCCTGGCGCTCCCCCTGGCGGAGGGGGAGCTCCCCAAGGCCACCCTGACGCTAACCCTGAGGACCTGCGACCGCTTCTCTCGCCACAGCGTGGTCGGCGAGCTCCACCTGGGCCTGGATGGAGTGTCTGTGCCTCTGGGGGCTGCCCAGTGGGGTGAGCTGAAGACTGCAGCTAAGGTAGGGCTACCTCTGAGCCAGCAAGGGAGAACCTGTTAGTGGGGCGTGGGACGGCAAAACTCAGCATGCTCCCAGCAGCTCTGGGCCAGCACTCTGGGATCAAGCTTCACAGACCCTCCCAGCTCGAGTGATGAAAGGAAGGCTGGAGTGTTGAACAGGTCAGGGGGCGGGAGTAGACCTGTCACCCAGGATTTGAGGTTCCTGGTGTTTGCTCCTAGTCTTGCATCTTTCTAACTGGGCACGCCAAACCTCCCCTGCCATCACAGGAAGTGCCATGCTGTGTGCCGATTGGCTGTAGAGCTATGACATCATTGTGCTCATTTTCATCCAGCTGCGCGCCTATGCTCCTGCACAAGTTCACCCGTGAGCCCACCACTCACAGAATGTGCAGCCCAGAAAAAGGATGACGATGATGACCATGATGGTGCTGAGTCCTGAGACTTCTAAGAGGGGCCTGACCACAGTGCTGTAATGGAAAGTTCTAGGCCTGGTTCACAGTTTGCACTGGGCTCTGAGGGAGTGACCTGGGTGGGAACAGACCTAGAGCCCAGTGACTGTGCAGCCCTCAGCCCCAGAGTGATTCCCTCACTTCTCTGCTGCTGGGAGGCTGCGAGGGGAAGGAAGGGTCTGCTGAGATGCCACACCCCTTGGAGAGCAAAAAACCCTTGTATCCCATAGGCCAGGACAGCAGAAGGGTCAGGGAAGCTCAGGGTTGTGGGAGGGTGTGTAGTTATTTAGGCCCCTGGGTCAAAGCCTATCCAAGGGCCTGCCACTGTGGTCTCTCGAGGGAAGCTTCTAGATGACCAGGCTTTCAACCAGCTGGGCAGTGCCTCATCTGCAGGCCTCATAGACCACACAGCTCCCATACATACTATCTGACCCTTTTCAGAAAAAGTTTGCCAGCCCTAGTGCTAGAGTGAAAAAGTCTGAACAGGGCACTGGTTTTGAACACTGACCCATATCAGCTGCTGTGCTCAGGACTTCTGAGTTCTCCCACCCCACAAAGCAGCTGAGCGAGGGAGCTAGCACAACCACTCTCTCTCCAGACGAGGGAACTCAAGCTTAAGGTAGTTCCGAAACCCACATGGGGGCACCCAGCGTGGGTGCTACAGAGCTTGGCCTCGAGGCCAGATCAGTCTGACTCTAACTGTCGGGCTGTCTCCCCACATTGCCACGTAAGCGCCTGGCAAGTGCGAGGTACGCCCACCAGGTACTTCCCTAGTGGGACCTGGACCCCCCCCACCTGCCCCTCTTTGTGCTGCTATTGATTCCTTGTCCCAGTTTTCTCTCTTTCCCAGGCTCCAAACACTGATAGAAAAATCACAACCACTCTCAGATGGAACCATGCTGTTCCAAAGCCCGCTCTCTAATTAGTGTGTGATTTGGGACTCGTGTGAAATCACCGACGGGGGCCCTGGGAGAAGGAATTGACACTTTGGCTTATTAAGCTGGTAAACCAGCCTTCTCTGGAGATGTGGAGGCTCCCCTGCTGGGCTTCGAGGCTTTGGTATCACCCCAAAGGGCTGCAATCCCACCAGTCCAGGCAGAAGCCGTAGGCGCCCAGCCCACTCCTGTTATTCTCCTTAGGAGAGCAACACTCATTCATTCATTCATTCTGCAAATACCTTGCCCAGTTTCTACCATGTGCTTGGCACCGTGCCAGGCACTGGGGCCCTGGCAACAGTGATTAAGATGAAGCCCTGCCCTCGCGACTCATCCATCCTAATAATCGTCATTCTCTGCAGCTGGTACTGCTATGCACTCACATCCACTTTATCCTGCCTGTTTCCCACAAAAGTGAGCAATCTCAGAGGGTGGCAAGGAGTCAGAAGTCGGAGGTGACAGCCCGGGTGTGTGGTGCAGGAGAGAGCCCCGAGGCCAGACCAGGAAGCCCTTTGCCCTAGCTAGAAGGTGTGGGCTGATTTGAACAAGGTGAGGAGCCCTGGCCATTGCAGCCCAGACGTTTTTCTTCTGTGGGCCAGAATGGGTTAACAGAGGTGACAGCAGTGCTCCAGTTCTAACCGGAAGACATTTGGCCAGAGGTGCCATGTGCATCACCAGGGACCCACAGGCTGACCCACTCCAAGGACAGCCTGGAATGAGTCACCAGCAGCCCGAGAGAAAGAGTGCGGCAGGGAAAACCAGGGAGAAGGGGGAGAAGCAAAGGCAGCTATTTTTGTCGGAAGGTATTTTCAGCCGCAGTGCTGAGGGGGCAGGTGCCACTGAAATTCTTTGGCTGTGGTGCAGCTGGCTGGGCTAGTCTGGGGCCACACCCTGCACAAAGGTGAAGAGCCCTTCAGGGGCTGACCGGTGCTGGCTCCTCTCACCTGGTCTGGGGGGAGCAGAGGGCTCAATTCTGGTCTCCCTGTGGCTATACCCAGGCCACGTGTGGACCTCTCATAAGTGGCCTTGAGTCAGGAGTCTGGTTTCTATCCTGACTCTGCTGCCACCCTGCAGGGTGCCCAACACACATCCCTCAGCCTCAGTTCTTCCCTGCGAAATGAGACAGTTAGGGGAGGACTGTCCACCGAGGTTGCTAGAGAGCAACAGGTTCAGGACTTGGACTTCATTGTCAGACCAGACCTCCGGCCAAGGCTATTTTCCTACTTCCCGCCTACATGACCTCTGGCAGTGATGCACCCGCCATCTCTGAGTCTCAGGTTCTTATACCTAAAATGGGGGAAAGGTCAGAATCCCTCTTGGGGTTGTTGTCAAGATTACATGGGAAGTCTTACCTTCCCCCCTAAATATTTATCATGTGCCCAGCGTGTGCCAGGTACTGGGATACGTATGAAATGTTTCTCTGGAGCTTCTGGTCTAATGGGACAGACCATGTGATTGTATCCAGCACGTGCTAAGTGTTTAATAAATGTTAGCTGCTACGATTCACCAGTGCCAGGGTTCCTTGAGGCTCCCAAATCATTTTATCAGATGGCTAGTCACCGATGGCGCATTGAATCTTCTGGGTCATAAGGAAATGGAAACATGGAAAACTTAAGGGACTTACTCAAGGTCGCACAGTTCCAATGGTGGAACTGGAACTCGGACCCTGTTAGCTTGACTCTAGAATCTATGCTTTCAGCGCTACCCTTGTCCTGGGTTATTAATAACTTGTTGTTTAATGACAGTTGGCATTAAAACGATCATTTATAACCTTTATTAGGAATTGCCTATGTGCGTCTTCTCATGGAATCCCTCATGTATTAAATCACATCCAGTCTGTCTTTCCCTGTGACTATGAGCTCTCTGCAGGCCAACTGTGTCCTGTTCACTGTTTTAATTGCAGTTTATCTGGCACATAGTAGGTGCTTTATATATGCTTGCTGAATGAAAGAATGCATGGGAGGCCACAATAAGCAGAGGAGAACGGATTCCTACCTTCCTGGGCTGATAGTCTAGGGAGGAGGTGAATGTACATCGGCCTGTGTGCTGAGGGTGACAGGAAGGGGGAGCCGAAGGAGCTGTTGGCGGCCATTACCCAGTGCCCAGCCTGGTGCCAACGAGACCTTCCTGAGTTGCCATCATTGCACGGGGAACAAAGCTGGAGGGAAGGAGCACAGGTCTGAGAGTTGGGGCACGTTGAGAACAAGCTTCTCTATTCCCTCTCCTAACTCCCCGCCCCCCACCTTGGTGGGCATTGCAGGCCACACAGCCTGCCTCCTCCTCAGGATTTTCAAGGAAGGGCATCTGCTTTTCCTTGCCCACACCCTCCCTTCTTGTTCCCACAAGGTCTCTCCAGAGCTTGGACTGTGACCAAATACCTCCTAGGAGGAGTCTTTGGATTATTTTGGTTCTGCAATGGATTTGTTGAAATTGCAGATGAACTTCAGCAGGAATTTCATAGGAGATACTCTCAAGTTGGGGAGACAGATGTGTTGGACACTCAACAGAGGCATCAGTGTCTCCTAGGGTGGCCACCGCCAGTCGCCTCTGGCACATCACCTACCATCATGTGCCCCATCATTTTGCTGGGGGGCACTCCACTGAGGAAACAAGCTTCTGCTCAGCCTTATTATTTCACTTTATTGACTCTTTCTGCCTTCAGGGGCTAGAAGGAATTATCTTTTTCCAACAAAGATCCCCGCTGCCCCTAGCCCTACTGGGGCAGGGCAGTGATTCCCAGACTGTCTTCTCTGAAGCCCTAGAGCGTCGGAGTTTCCCCAGGAGTTGGGGGGCGGGTGGGTGAAGGGTGACGAGGACTCCTCACCTTCTGTCCCCGACACATCCTGACGCATCTCTTTGTTCTATTTTATATGTTGGGTTTACATAAATAATATGTGAAAAATCACATTTTGTGGGAAAACCAAACTCCTTTTGAAGCACGTGCATTCTTCAAGCCCCTGTTCCCTACTGCCTTCTGCAAGGGGGGAGAATTCAGCTTTGACAAGGAAGTGGTTTCTAGGATGCCCATTAGATCTAAGTCCAGCGAGACCCCAGCCTCAGCATTAGTTGATGACTCAGAAGCCACCCCCCCCCCCAGTGGCACTCCCCTCCTGCACTGCCTCTTTTGTTTCAGGAGCCGTCTGCAGGAACTGGAGAGGTCCTTTTGTCCATCAGCTACCTCCCAGCTGCCAACCGCCTCCTGGTGGTCCTGATTAAAGCCAAGAACCTCCATTCTAACCAGTCCAAGGAGCTCCTGGGAAAGGGTGAGTGAGATGTGAAGGAGAGAGCCAGGGCCCCAGCCCCACTCCAGCCACTGTCGATGTGCCCAGGGGGACGTGGCTCCTGGGAGTAAATGGGGCTGGATGAGCAGAGAGGTGTTGCATGTGCACGTTTGTGGAATCATCCTCAGCTGTGTCTTCCACTCTACGCTCACAAACCAATTTTGAAGGACACACTTCCTTCCCGTTAGTTCATGTGCATTCACTTCTGGGCCAGTGCCAATCACCAGGACCCAGATATGAGCCATCTGGGGTTCCCTACCTTGGAGGTCCACTATGAGAGCCATTGGCCTTAACCATGGCAGGCCAGTCAGACCAGGAAGCCAAGAGTCAGACTGTAGCTATGGATCGTTGTGCCTGGGCTCCTGGGAAAACCTGGCTGGACCCCCCCTCTGGGGCAGGTGTCAGGAAGTCCATGTTCTTCTCCTGTCTCAGCCACTACTGCATACCCCACACCCAGCACAGTCTTCTCTCTTCTCAGCTTTTGCCAACTGCCACCCCCGTACCAGCTGAACGTAGGTGACGGCAGAAGGTGTGTGGGAATGTAGGCTGAGGCTTAGGGCATCTGTGCCCCATATACCCAAATAAGCATCTCTTCAACATCCTGGGGGCCTCATCTTTTCCTTCTGGATGCCCCAGCACAAGTCCCAAGTCTCGGGGACCGAACAGGCTTTCCTATCAGAATAGGAAAGCAGCCTTGGCCAGCCAGAGGATACCTAGCAGGCAAGTGCTCCTAGCAGGATATAAATAAACCTCTATTTATAGCGGGGTACAAATAAAGAATTGCCACCGCATTAGGAATCTTTGAGCGAAAGGTTTGGGGCTAATGAAATCAGAAGAGTTGGTCTTGCTGGCAGATTTCTGAGCCAAAAGTCAGAGTTCTATGCTGTTTCCTTAACCACTCCAGGCAATTCTCTGCCTCTTGCTCTTTTTTTGTTTTTAATTACAGCACAACACTTTGTGCTGTCAGGACAATTACAACACAACACTTTGTCTCTCAAATATCTCTGCTGAGATAACTCACTAACCACCCCAGGGTGATAACTATAGCAATAAATACAAAGTAACAATTATTCTCACATTAGCTTTAGGAACCTTAACTAATGGAAAAGTAATCCAGTCTGAGCCTTGTGATGTGACATGACTTTCAGATCTGGTGTTGTTTTAGATTTCCTGGGGAGAAATCTAGTGCAGTGCCTCCACTAGTGCCGTGCCTGGGGGGTGGGGTGGGGGTTAGAGGGGTGCATGTGTTGGACGGGATCTGCCTTCACCCCTCCCGCACACTATATCAGGGTCCTCAAGTAAAACCTACAAGAGAACAGAAGAGAAAAACTCAACCAGCAGGGGACCTCCTACTTTCAGAAAAATGCTTGGACCGAGAATTGAGGGGATGAAGATTTGAGCTGGCTTAGGTTTTCTGATCTGAGTTCAGATTCCAGCCGTAGGACCCCTGAGCTGTTGTCCTGGATCTGGCTTGACATGGGGATAAGAAATCATGTGAAAAGACTCCTGGCAAAGTGTGCTTCCCTGTTGGCACTTGAACATGTCCCAATCATGGATCACCCAATGCCTAGCTTTATCTATTATGGGATTATCTGTTTCCCACACTTCAGTGTCAGTTCTTCAGGGGCGGGATTTTTACTGTATCCTTATGTCTAGAATAGTTCCCGCCGTAGGATCAGCACTTAATAGTTGTGGAATGAATGTGCACGGCTTCCTGGGTAAGCAGGGAATGATCCTCCATGCGAATCTTGAGCCAGAGACACGGGCTTTCCAGCCCCAGGAAGAAGCCTCAATCTGGCCCTCCAGTCCCCAAGCTCACTCGTGGCCCTTCTCTCTTTCTTTCCCCCCTCTTTTCCTTTCCTCAGATGTCTCTGTCAAGGTGACCTTGAAGCACCAGGCTCAGAAGCTGAAGAAGAAGCAGACAAAACGGGCCAAGCACAAGATCAACCCTGTGTGGAATGAGATGATCATGTTCGAGCTGCCCGACGACCTGCTGCAGGCGTCCAGTGTGGAGCTGGAGGTTCTGGGCCAGGACGAGGTGGGGCAGAGCTGTGCACTTGGCCGCTGCAGCCTGGGGCTGCACACTTCTGGCTCTGAGCGCAGCCACTGGGAGGAGATGCTCAAAAACCCACGCCGGCAGATCGCCATGTGGCATCAGCTGCACATGTAGCCAGCCGCAAGGTGGCGCCCCCTCCTGGGCAGTTCCGGCTGTCCTTTCAACCTGCTCTTTTTGCCCTGTCCGCATTCTGCCAACCAGAAGACACAGAGACGTGTTTGCAAAGGCCAGGGCCCCTTCCTCCCATAACACTCCTGTTTCTAAGAAATAAGCAAGGCTAGGCAATGTGTGGACATAGGGCATTCGGGTCACACTGAGGGATGCAATTTACTCACCTGCGCTACTGAGAGAGACATTTACCAAATGCAACTCATGTGCCCATTTTACAGGTAGGGTTAGGCCAGCTGTATTTGGGGAATAATGGATGCCAAGAAGAATTTCGCTTTTTAAAAATGCTGAAGGAAAAAAAGTTGCCCTGGATCAACTCCTAGAATTGGAGATTGTCCAGGTGGGATGAAACTTTGGGCAGCATTAAGTAAAGTTCCCCATGCGAGCTGGTCACCTAGTAAAGTCACCAGCAGATCCTTGGTCCCTCCTGGCGAGTTCCAAGTCAGTATTCCTGGTTGAAGAACAGGAGCCTTCATTTCTAACTAGCACTGGGGTGTAGGGGGCAGAATCTGAAGTTGAGGTCACTGTGCTGCTCTTGGAGAAATTCCTTCTACAACGTCCTAGACAGGTTTTCAACCACAGTTCTTGATGAGGGTTCCAGCACCATGGGGCAGCCATTGTCAGTGCTGGGCACCTCACTCATCTGGGGCCTGTGTTTTTTATTTATTTTAATTCTTCATATTTTACTTTGTGATCCTGTGCTTGGATTGACTTTTGTGCTTTTTATTGCAGACATTTGTTTTATCTTAAAATCAATTTATATTATTCTTGGGGAGACCTTCCCTGGCAAAGTATAGGTGGAATCCTTTGTTGGTCATTGGATTCTGAATGTTAGTTGTCACATCTACCAGCGTCACCAAAGTGACCCTCTGAGATAGGCCCATCCCTTCTCAGCACGACAGTCACTTTGGAAGGAATTTAGTTATGAAGTTATTTGGTTACATCTGGCTATATGGAGGTGGTGATAGAAGGTAACTAGCAAGGAAACAAATCTTTTGCAAATCTGCCTCCTTCCTCCCTCAATTTCCAGGAGCTATCGCTTTATTTGGTAAATAACCAGCAGCTAGGTTTTGAATTCCTACCTTGTGATTCCAAGTAGATGTCCACGTTGTTAATTAAATCTAAATTATGGGGTTTGTGGAGTGCATCTATTACTCACCCATGAACCAGCATTCCTGGGTTTTGTTGTTGTCATTGCCCTTCAGAATCTCAGTTTGCGTCTGTAAAATGGGAGTATGGCAGGGAACCGTGTGAATGGCATGATAAATGAAGTAGTGTCCAAAGCTGTCAGCACTCCTTGCCTAAAAACAAACTCTGAGGCCACCAAACAGATTGTCTTGAAACAGGTTACTATTCTTACTTTAAGTTGGCAGCTGAGGATGTCCAGAAAGCACCAGAACCATCCCAGGCATTTCCAGAATGACGGATTCTGCATTTGGGATCCTCTATTATTAACATCCAAACTCTAAGCCTTCAGATGTCACCCTGGTTCCCTGATCTAAGATAGAATTTCTAGGTGAGGTGGGCAAGGGCTTCATTCCTTCAACGAGTCATTTCATCCTTGGCCGCTTCTTGAGAATAAGGGCAGTGGCCTTAGAATTTTTGGTCATTATTTTTCCTTTCTATACAAAAATTGAAAAGCATTAGAAGTCTTCTACCCACCCTCTGAAGAAACAGAAAAAATACCTAATCCCTCTCTAATGGGAAAGATAATTAGAAACCTTGATCATTAAGGTTGATTGGCCCCTGCCAATGCTTTCCTAAATGCTTTTTCGGAAAAGCATTTGTTAGTGGTTTCCTATAACATATTTTTTTGTGATCCCCTTACCACACTGTTCTCTTCTTTTTGGTTAGCATGGCTAAAAGAAAATAAAACGTCCCTTATATAAGTTGAAAACTGACCAGCATTCTCTTTCTGGTAACATCTGTTATTCCAATCTAGAAAAGTTTGGCTTCTAGACTAAAAATAAGGAAACATGGGTTATATTTCCTTATAAATCTATGCTCCAGCCTTATAGTCCTGTCAAAGGAATTTGAGGTGGGCTGGGCAGGGCGCCTGACCCTAGAGTATCATTCCCCCATGAAGCATTCATCTTTTTGGATCTTAAAGTTTCAATCTTCCAGAATCCAAATTAAAGGTTGCCCCTGATGGGAGCCACATTCCATTACAGAACATCTTAGGTGCAACCCATTACCTTGCTTGGCAGGGATGTACAGAAATGAGATGGGTTTTAAGGGGCTTGTCTGTTGTGTGTAAGTGCCTATGATGAAGCTAACTCATGGATGCTGTAGAATGATTTAAGGATGGATGGGGAATAAAGATATATACAGAAAAAAGACATTGCAAATGGCATAACAAATAGAATCCTATCTGAGTTCTCAATGGTAAAGGCATCAGGCATCTCAGCAGTTGGCCTGTTGTATTCATAACATTGAGTATTACTATTTGCCTAATGACAATTCATAGCTCCTTTGTAAATGTAATTAACAAAAGATGAGAATGGAAGTGCTGTGCTTTTCCACCAAAACTCCATCTTAGTGAATTTTAAATTACCCAGAGATGTCAGACTGCCAAGTCAAAATACTTTAGTAATCTCTGCATCAGCTTACCTTGTACCTGGTACATTTGCAATTTACTATCGAATTAGAGTAATTGAGTCTATGGGAACGCATCTGATTGTTTTTGAAAAGAACACCTTGAACAATCCCAGAGAACATTTTCTAAGAAGAATGTGAAGCAGAGGTGAAAATAAAGTAAGAGATGACTTCAGACTGGGTCATTGCCCCAAAGGTGGTCAGGTTCTTTCATTAGATCTGTGTATGGGGATAGTGAATTAGGAGCCCTCCTTAACCTGGGGCTCCATTTCTTACATCAAATCAATATCTATTTGTTGAGTGCTTATTGATCAAGACCTTGCACGTGTCTGTCCATTTTGATTTATGACTTTCTGTGTGGGTTAAATGATAAGTCACCCCAAACAAAACTGGGCAGAGAGAGCCACCCTAGGGAGCAGTTCTTCCGGATCCATTCATCTTGGATGAAAAGAAGTCCTGGGGGAAAGGCATTGTTGACTAAACCAACTAGTCCTTGTGATCTATTTCTGCCTTCTGTGTTTCCTGATGTCCAATGCTTAAGTGTGTGTTTTGCAGTCATGAACCGAAGCACAAAAAGACGCATGAGATGTTGTAGTCATATGTCTGGTGTCACACTTCAGAGCAAAAACCTTGCAGTGGTAAATAAATAATTTCCAATGGGGTCAGCTGCCTGGTGTTTTCTTTTTTCCCCTTTACTTGATATTTTAAAATATAAAATGCAAAAAACAATCATCTGATAACCCCCCATGAACCACTGCCAATTTTAATAAAACTTCACAACTATAGTTAAAGTCCCATCAGTGCCCTTTACTCAGGAGACCATAATCCTGAATTTGAGATTTATTATTCTAAGCATTTCTTAATATTTTGACTACATGTGTATGTACATGCTGAGCAACATAGTGTATTTTTGTGTGTTTATAAACTTAAATTATATCACACTACTTTTGCCCAACATTAAACTTTTCGGCTTCATCCATGCAGATATATATAGCTATGATTCATTTATTTTTCTCTGATGTATAATATCCTATCATATAGCTATACCACCATCCCATTCTTCTGCTGATGTACATTGCATGGTTTTCTCCCTTCCTTCTTCCCTCCCTCCCTTCCTTCTTTCCTTCCTTCCTTTGGTTCTTTTTCTTTGCTGTTACAGGTAATGCTGCTATGAACATTCCCATATGTCTCCTTGAGCACTTGTGAAAGTTTAAAGCACTTGTATACCTAGGAGCAAGTGGAATTGCTAGGTCATCAAGTACTCTGTGTGACACTGTGTATGCGTCATCACACATGTGGACCTTGGTGGCCGTGCTCAATTACTGAATCAAGGAGATTTCATACAGTTAGGGAATACAAGGGCTGAGTATGGCTTCTTAGGACTTCAACTTCATGAGAAAAAAAAAATAGATGGAAATTAGTGACTCCTCTGTCATTAACATCCCCCAGAGAAATACTCCCATTAATGGAAGTGTCAATGCAGCAGCCAGTGATACTCCTGAACTTCAGGTAGAGTCCTGTCACCCAGGACTTCCTGGTGGCTGCTGCAGCCCTGGCCTCTAGAGGAAAAGGCTCTGGCATTGAGCAGGGGTCAGGTTCTGAATTTCAACATCAGTAGGAAATCAGCCAGGACACACAGAATTAAAACCAAAGGTTCCTACTAGAATAAATGATCCATAAAGAAAGCTATGAGATGTCTTCACTTTCTAAGTCTGCATGTAATTCCTTATATATATGCATATATATTTTTTTTAAAAATAATTTTATTAAATCATAATGGTGTACATTGGTGCAACCATGGGTATGCATATATTTTAATGGCAACCACGATTTTAATTTTCATAGTAAAATAGGAATGGTGGGTTTTGTCCCATTTAGCTAAATTTTATGCAGACTCTGTTTCACAGGTAGCTATGAACATTGCCTACCTGGGCCCCAGACTAACATTTAAGAGTCTAGAGCCACATATACTCATTACTACATTGGAACTAACCGATGGACACACATGTGCACAGAGGGAAGTAAAACTCAGTGGAAATCAAGCAGCGGGGAGGAGAGGAGGAAAAAACCTGCAGTGAACACTATGGGGATGATGGGCACAGCTGTGGCCATGACTCAAGCATTACAAAAGCAATCCATGGAACCAGGAGCTTTAGCGCCCCATTAATATTTTGAAATAAAAAGAGTTTAGATTTATATAAAAGAGAAGTGGAAGAGAGAAGAAAAGTTCATTTATTACTCTATACTGGGGCTTTCCATTGAAGTGCTTCAAACAACAAACTCTGCTCCTGCGAGCAAAATCAATTCATTTGGAGCTGGGGATCTGCAACGCAGCTTGGCTTTGTCACCGGTCACCTTCATGGCCCCGCACAAGTCACTTTTGCCTCTGGGCCTCAGTTTCCACATCTATAAAGTGAATTTGGACTGAATCGGCTTTAACGTTCTGCAGTTCTGTGATCGAGTCTGATAATGATTTACGTTTTGGGGGCTTATCTTCAGCCTTCTATCTCATGTGGATAATACAAATTAAACTCATATAAATGTGCACCTGGCCTCTCTGCCACACACCTGGTGATGCCCCCTGGCATCTCCTGGCAGTCCCTCCTGACAGCCACCTACTCCTGTAGACAATGTGCAATGGCACCTGAGGCTCTGGGTCAACCCCTTCTCATTTGTTTAACTGCTAAAGGGGCTGGTGGTAATTTTCCAATCAAGAGTTTCTATCTTTTTAGAGCCACTTGGAAACATCACCGTTTCAGGAACTCTGAACACTGGCATCTGTTCTGTCTCCCTCCTGGGACAGATGCCTGGCAAGGAGAAAACCATGGGGTGTGGCTGTGGATGAATTGAGAACTGCCCCCGCACGCTCCTTCTTTGTCTCCTTCAGGTGAGCCAGCACAGATGGTCCGCAGCGGGGACCTCAGCAGCTTCCCTGAGCCAGAGAAGGAGGTGACCATGGCGTGGGGGGAGGCAGGAAGCCAGACTACTTTTTTAGGTAGGTTCCTTTATCTCTGGAAGCCAGACATTACCATGGAAACTAGTCTAGTGGTGGCCACTGTGTGATCCTCCCCAGCCATGTTTGGTCTACTGTCAGTGCAGCTCATGCCAGGGCACAGTTTCTCATCCCAATTTCCCAGCACTTTTTCTTGGTGTTTCAGGACAGCCTGTTGGCAAGTGAATGATGGCAGAAATCCTACTTTAGAAACCCAGGGACAGGCAAGGAGAAACCTGCTTTTCCAACCGAAACAAACAGATTTTCTGCAATACTTCTGCCTGTAAAGGCCAGGTGAGATGAGCTATTGGAAGCAAAAGATGGCGCTCTGAGGATCTCTCCAAAAGGGAACAAAGATCCCCACTTAGGCAGGCATTTACACCAGCTGAAGATGGTGTAAAAGTCAAGGACATCCTAGTGCTGCACTTCATCCTGATCTAAGAGTTCACTATAACGATGATACTGAAATCACTGAAGACTTGACTCTTCCAAGGTCTCACGGCTTGTAAGAGGCATAGAAGGATTTGAATCTGGTACTGTCTAACCCTGAGTTCCAGACTCTAGGGTCTAGCCAGTGTCCAAGAGTCTTTATTGAAAGGTCACTGAGATGCATTGTCAATGGCTTCAAAATGCCACCTGGAAACTTGGACCCCAAGAATCACCAAGCTGAAAGGAGCAGGAAAAGTTCCATAGGCCATTTAGGAGACACTCTATCCAGGGTAACATAGTGAGACGCTGTCTCAATAAAAAAAAAAAAGGCAGATTGGCTAGTGCCCAATGCAGGGTGGGACAAGACAATGCCAGGAGGTAGACAGGGCTGGACAGTGCAGGACTGACGGGTCATGATTAGGAGCTTAGGTTGCATTCTAAGGGCAATGGAACACCAATAGAGGGCGTTGAGCAGAGAGGATGCCTTCATTGGATCTGTGTAAAAGATCATTCTAGAAATTGTCATATGGCAGCCCTTCAGATATTCAGGTAGTGGGGCAGCCTCCTAAGTCTTCTTTTTGGGGTAAACTCACCTTGTCCTTGAACCTTGACAATGGGAGAAGGTAGGGAGAAGAGGGAGGGAAGGGAGTAGGAGAGACCTCTATGTTCCACTTTGGGGAGACCAACTTCATGACCAAGTGCAGATCGGGGGAGGTTCTTCCCTTGCTTCCTGGTGATAGAATCATTTCACATGTTCCAGATACTGCTACAAAGGTGAGTCAAATCTGTGCAGCCCAGCATGGGAGCAGGGGCTGAGCCTGGGTCACTGGGCTGATTAGGCATGGATAGCTATGCCCCTTTGCTCCTTCTTCCCTGACTCCTCCTCTGGGAAAAAAAAAAAACTAGAACATTCCATGGGGACTGCGGCATAACTTTCACAACAGAAGGCGTGTAAGGAGGAGGGGTGGTTCAAAGGCTGTGAAAAAGATGGCAGACACTAAGAAAGCAGAGGTTAAGACTAGGAGACAGGGGAGGGTGCTGAGAGGAGGCAGATGGGTGGGAGGGGTGACTAAGGAGGAAAACCAAGGGTCTCAAGAAGAAAAATAAAACCACATTATCTACATCTTCCTTGAATTTATACCCATCTTCTTTGTAAAACAGTGTGCAAAAACATCACTCATCAGCCCCATACCAATGCCACTGGTAAACTATTGTAGAAAGAGCCTTCTCCAGGGACCAGGCCTGCATGTGGAGAATCAAGGCAGGCAGAGGGAGAACTAGAACAACAGTTTATCTGCAGTGGCCCTGTGTGCCTGCTCTGAGAGAGTCTTGTGGGATGAATGCATATGGGAGCAGGCAGATTTATTTTAAACGGGTTCAGTCGCACCTCTTTTGGCCTGCCTGGTGGGCGAGGCACGTAGGTTACTTGCTGGAAGTAGATTGTAAAGGGGAGAAGTTGAGAACAGCAAGAGGGGCTAAAGAGGCCTCTTCTAGTTCTTCCCAGCCTGGCAGCTGGCAGGTCCCTACCCTGACACCTGACCCCTGGTGGTGGGATCCATTCAGAGTCACCCAGAGCACAGGCCGGGATTCAGAGGCAAGGAGGCAGCGATTCAACTACGGTGAGCAAATTTAAATGCTTTTATTAACAATCTTCTTACATTGCAAGGATAATATGACAAAAGGAAAGTTTCTGCGTACATATGATGATAAACCAACATAGCTCTATTTGTATCCAGTGTTCTAGGTCCCATCACACAGGTACTATAAAGCGTAGTCTGCAAAATAATAATAACATCAAGAGGTTTCTTTTTATTTCAAGAAAGAAAGTATTAACATATTAATATGTATGTGATAATAGACTCCTAGGTATTTTCCCCACCCCCACTTTATTTTTCCTTTGTGATTGAAATGAAAACGGTTCAGCAGCGTGGGGGTGGAGAGGAGAGAGACAGGGGCTGAAAAAGACGGAATCAGACTGCTGGTTCTTCCGGAGAGACAAAAGTGAAGACTGAGGGGTGCCCGAGGGCAGCCTGGCCTTTGTCTTTTGTGAGCAGTGTGTAACCGGCTGTCCTCCTCTGGACAGAGGGTCCAGTCCCTGGGTGCGCCTGGCACGCTCTCTCTGAGGTACAGTGCATTGTGGGATTGCTACCTGGGGATGCCCATCCCCTGGCCGTGGGTCTGGTCCACTGCAGTGGGAGGAAGGCTCGGCCGGGCCTGGTCTCTCTTGAGCCAGGCACTGGAGGGTGTTCCAGACCCGATTGGCAGCTAGCTGTGGCTCAAGGAGGTGGGCGTTGGCAGAGCAGACCCGCCCTGGACTGTAGGTCCAGGGCGGGTCTGCTGGAGACTGAGGTACGTTGGTAGAATGGTGGGGAAGAGGTGGAAGTAGTGGGAGGAGGCTCGAAATGGACGCAAGTGATACAGGCTGGAGGCTGGTCTGGAGAGCAGAGCAAACAGCTGCCCCCTCTCTCTCCGTCATCCTCAGCCCCGGCACGCCCTATCTCTTACCTCGGAAGAAAAAGACCATAGAGAAAAAACTGGAAGCAAATGGGCTTCGGCCTCAGGTCAGGGCTGAGAAGCCCTCCGTCGTGATGCCAGCTGCACCGGTGCCCGCTCTGGCCCCGACATCCCAGCCTGGCTCGGGCTGGGAGCTGGGGACATGGCAAAGAAGGCGACCTTCCCAACACAAGCGGGTGGGCCTTGGGCGTCCCGGCTCAACCGCTAACTCGAGTCACAGAATCCGAACAGTGTACGTGAACTAAACCTGCCTGCTCCACAGCGGAAGGGTGGGGGCCGGGGGCCTCCGCGCAGGTGGAGGGGAGCACGTGGACCTGAGTACAGCCAGCAGCAGGGCGGCTGCGCGGAGCAGGCTGGGCCAAGGCCCTGCTTCCGAACTTTGAGTTCCACTGAATTTGTGAGTGAGCGGATATGTCTCTCCCACCCGTCCCTGTTAGCAGATGCCCCTGTCCTGGACGGAAAGCCTCTGGGCAGTGGGCCGAGCTGCCGGGTAACGCTCATGCTGCCCAGTGCGGACAGTGCTGAGCGGGTGAGGGAGGCCGCGCGGCTGCACTTCAGAGGCCAGGCCTCTAGAGGGCAGCAGACGCGCCTCGGGGTGAGGGTGGGGCGGCATCTTTCCAGCACCGCTCCTGAGCCAATTTGCACCTTTCCTGTTGTTACCTACGCTGCTCCTTTCTGGTGGGGGGGAGGGTATTGAGGGTTGTGCGGTGGCCTCTCCACCAGGGGTCAGAGACCACGCTCTACTGCCAAGCAGCAGTGACCACCTTGGGCTGGCGGAGGTGGGTGGGAGGGAGAGAAGGACGGGCCACTTCTGCAGCTCAGGGGATAACGCCCAACCTCAGCCCAAGCCTGCGGAAAAGGAGAGAAAGTGCTTGGAGAGGCCGGCCCAGCAACTCTGCTCTCCAGCACTCTGGTAGGAGGCTCCCTGGCCAGCAAACCCTGCTGGCTGAGCTTCCCGTCTCCGGCCTCCAAAGGCCCTGCCTCCTGCCCTGCTCCCCCAGCTCTATAGACTCTATTTTTATATCTATTTAAAACATAGAAATGTATAAATATATAGGATATTATTTATAGATATATAGACGTGATTTACTCTTACTCTGTGTGTATAGGTACTGTATATGTCCATATATACAACATAAATGCGGTAGCATCTGTATTATACACTGCACATACCCCTGCTCCATGCACTCTCCTAGGGAGACTGGATTGCATAGGTATTTTCAGGGCGATACCACTTGAGGGGGCAGGGGAAGGGAGTGCCAGATGGAAGAGGAGGGTGTACCATTTTCCTCCCCAAAGGGCACTTTTTCTCCCTTGGGCTAACATGCAAAGATTGCCTCAAAGGCTCCCTAAAATATCATAGCTCCAGCCACTCAGCAAAACCATCCCAAACAACAGACAGCACAAGAAGGGCCTCCCTCCAAGCAGAGGGCTGGACAAAAGTGCAGGACACAGCACCACCTTCCCAGGAGACTGAAGTCTAGAGGGGGTGTACCATGCTCCACTGCTCTCTGAAAACCCCTTTCTTGTCTAAGGAGGCCCCTCCTGCCTGCTCCAGATGTTCCAGCCTGGCCTGGCTACACCTGCCCTCTCAAAGGAATGAGAGCAGATGAGTTTGGTGCCTTCTGCCAACGTTGGATGCATAGACCAAGGAAAAGCAAGAATTCTACCTGGAAATCAACCTAGACCATAAGCCCAAAGCAGATCTAGATTCAGAATTCCTGCTCCTAGAGGGGGTAGGAGAAACTATGAAAGGGGGATATAGAAAAGAGAAGTTATATTTCAACCCCTAAGGCCTCTCCCTGGGCCCTGCTGGGCTGCAGGTAGTTGACTGCAGACTCCCCACTGTCCTTTTTCAGCCTCCAGCATGCTGTTTTTTGTTTTCTCTCTCAACACCACCTCTAAACAAATGGAAGGTATTTCAACATTATCTTAAGTAATTACAAGGTCCTTTCTCTAAATCAGAGGCTTGGCAGAAGCAAGTCAAGGTGAGGGGTCTCAGCAACACAACTCAACTTGGTAAAATGTAGCAGGCGTTAGGACCAGAGACCCTTAAAGTGCCCAGCACTGAAACCCACTTTCCAGGTGTTCGAACCTGTCTCCTTTCCAAATGAGCAGGGGGAAGTGAGGAGGTCACAGGCAGTCATTTACACAAACATGATGCCTGGACTCTCATGTTCAACCAGGCTGGCAAAATGTTGGACTCTGACATGGCAAGAGTTGCAGAGAGGGCTGGGCTGTCGATATTTTTCACAGATTCTAGATGGCAGTGGGTCTTTTGGGTTTTTTTTCCTCCATGAAGGAAGAGCAGATTATTTTAATCCCAAGAGCTATGGCTCCCAGGCTCTGCCTGGCACAGTTGGCCACAAAGCTGGGGCTCAAAGTTGATCTCACTTCCCACCCTCTTCATGAGCCAGAGAATCACTAATCAGATAGCCCAATTATGACAAGTCTCAGCCTGGGAAACCCATTTCATTCTAAGCCTGTGGCTGTCACTCCTAAGCCAGGGGCTGAGTTAAGGGGTTCTGTCATTTGGGATGCTTGTGCTGCCTGTTCATAGTTCTTTATACTCATCGAAGGGAGATAACACTAGACAAGGATGTGGCTTCCTGGGCCAAACCCTTCAAATATCCTATCAGCCCCAAATGCCCATGACAGAATTCACGGGTAATCACATGCAGAATTCACAGGATAGATGCACTGAGCTTCCTCGGGAGCATGCAAGCTGAGAAAAGACCCTGTGTAAATTGCAGTGGTGTGTTACCCAGATTGTTCCCTGGTTACTCTGCGTCCCAAGGCAAAGTGGCCCACGGGCCATAGGCCTGGCATAGCTAAATGCAGCAGAAGCCATAAGCACCCAGAGTTTTAAGAGGTACCCTGCTGACCTTCAACACTGCCTGAGAACTTAGCTCCTCTGAGGCCTGGAGGCTGGCTCGGGAGGTGACTCTGCAGCCATGTGCTGCTGGTCGCAGCTCACTCTGCGCTAGACCCAGAGACAGATCACCTGCCCCCGGCTTTCTCGGGAAATACAGAGTAGGCACTGGCATTGGCCCAAAGGATTGTTTTCCCTCTAGCTGAAGATTTGAGCTCATTTTGGCCATGGTCACTTGAGAGGAAAACAGTGGCAGCCCTGACAGGGTGCCCAGGTGGATGCTGTTTCTCTCTTCCTGGTTTTCCTATGAGTGGTCAAGGGGACGACCCCCTTGGTAGAGAGTCCCAATGTAATGGGTAGGGAGGAGCAGAGAGGGAAGGAAGAGGTGTAAGGCAACTGTTGGCTAGAAGAAAGGATCCCAACCGACTGTTTCTGCCCCTCACCAAGGCCCAACTGTCTGTACCTTCAAACCAGCTTAGTCTCTGTGATGTTCAGTGAAACTCTCCAGCACCGTAGTCTGTGTGTGCTAGAGGACAGAAGTCCCGAGGCTGGGGCTTGGCAAGGTGGGGCCTCGTGCTTTGCAACAGCTCCTCACTTGACCACAGTCAGACTTTGACCCAGATGGGAGGGGCAGCTGAAGGAGATATCAGCTTAAAGTGGGGAAGTGGAGCAGGACTGGGGATTTCAAAGCTTTGGAAAGGGGCTTTTGGTCTTTCCTTGCTAGTTCCTGCAAACTCTCTTCTTGCTCGGAGGAAGGTGAGGAAGTAAGTGCGCAACTCTGGGTGGGGCAGGGACAGGGGTGAATGTCACCAGGCAGGGGTGCATTGATTTGTTGAAGAAGGCAGCATATGAGGCCTGGCAGTGGGACAATTGGAGGAACCCAGGGCTTTTTTTGTTTCGTTTTGTGTGTTTTTTTTAAACATGCTACATCACTGTTGAAAACAAACAAAAATGTTTCAAAAAATAATATATAATATATATAATATATTTATATAATGAAAAGCTATTGACTAGCAGCAATGATTCTAAAGTTATCTTAGCACCAAGACCATGGGGGCAAGAGGGAAGGGATTTGAAGAGGATGAAGGGACTGAGGGACCAGGAAGGGGCAATAATAACATGTTCAGTGTTGCTGACAGTTCCACTATGGTTCTCAACGGTGGCATGAGGCCTCGGAGACAAGATAAACCAAGAAGGAAGGAAGCCACCACAGTTTTACAATGTCTGAGCCATGCAGGTTGAGGACATTGGGGTCTTACCTGTGACCAGATCGCACCACCCTCTGCTAACAGAGAGGGGCAGCTCTCAGCAGAACTGACCACATGTACACAATTCAGACCTTCCTCCCTCCCCTAGATATGACCTGCATGCACGCAATAGGATCTCTGCATACAAAATATGCATAAATCAGATGTAGAAACACCAACAGAAGTTTTAAACAGCTCACGCACATTTTTAAAACTCCCCTGCGAGGTATACTGGTAGTTAAATGAACAAAGAGCATTGATCAGACTCCTCTAACTTGAACCACTCCTTGCCCCAGGGAGTAGGCAAGTGGCTATTTCTAAAGCTTATATCGTGGTTTTGTGTGTGTGTGTGTGTTTGTGTTTGTGTGTGTGTGTGTATGTGTAGGCTGATGCCTTGAGAGTCCTATCTTGTTTTTTCCTTTTCCTAAGGACATCTCTACCCTGTTCAAAAAAGGAAGTGTTCACAGGCATAGACACATTCCCTGGTTTCCCATGACCTTCCCACCAGGCTGTGGAGCATGTTATCAGCCTGGTTGCACAAGAAGGACCACATCTCTAGAGACTCTCGCTTACACAACTTGCATTGATATCTCCTGCCACTGAACTATATAGCAGGTATTTCTCGATTATTCACGGAAAAAAGTATCTCTAACACATGATATTATTATAAAGACAAAGTATAAATAATTCATGTAAATTGACTATATACCTTTCATTTTACTTGCTGTTAGCCAAAAATCACTGCCCTATTGGGGTCTGGACTTCTTGGCTCTTGTCTCCCCAACAGCCCTGGATCTGAATGGCATTAGATTATTTTATCTTCCACCACATAAGAATAGGAATGCAAAAAGCTCACTCCTTCTTTCTTCCCAAGAGTTTCAAGCTCGGCTGGAAGGCAGTGTTGCCTTCAGGATAACAGGAGTATCCAGGGGCTAGAAGGAGGAAATCCACCATCCGAGACAAGGCGGAGAGGCAACGGAGGTGAGGAATGGTGGTATCACAATTTGACTGACACTTTCGTTTCTAGAACAGTGAAGGAAGCCTCAACAGGAAATGAATAAAAATCTGTCAAGATGAAGTCAGGATGAGGGAGAAAGATCAAACACCCCAATCCAGATACGTTGCCCACCCTGTCTGAAACCAGAGATCAGATCCAGCTGGGCAAGATCGTCTTGTAAGACCTCCCCCACATTAAACCACACACACCAATAAAAGGCAAGAACATAAACCCAAACCCAGACCCAAGGCCCCTTAATCCCCAAATGAAAACATAAACAAACGAGCTACCTAAAGGTGATGACAGAGACCCGTCATTTTAGCTTATGCTGTTGGTAGACTGTTAAGTGGGCACACAGGTGGCCCCAGCACACGCTTCCGTGAGTGAAAATGAGTTGCCACATATGTCGCAGCTGCCGAAGTTTGTAGACAAAGTCAGTTTCTGACATTATTCCTTTCTGAAAGCTCCCAGTGGCTTCTGGTGGACATGTCACCTTGGTTTTTAAAAAAATTTCAGTGTGGGTTTATATATATAATATAATATAATATATATTTATATAATATATCAAAGCTTATGAGTATAGATTAAAAAAATATTCAACAGCTTAGTGAACTTTGCAGCGCCGGCCCTCTAAATATCGGGGTAAAACTCAGCCCCGTGGTCCACGGTCTGTAGCACTGGCTTCTGCTCCAGCGCAGACACCCTGCTGAGGACCTCGGCAGACAGCGTGTAACTGTTGCCAGACTTCTCCTCGAACCAACTGTCCAGGGCTCGCTTGGCGTCAAAGTTGGCGATCGGAGGTCCGTTTACAGCGATTGTCAACAGGTCGCTGAGCTGCTCCAGGGTCAGGCGGGAGCGATGGTTTTTGCGAACTCGCTGGAGGGCGTTGCGGCCTTTCTCGCAGCAAGCAGTGGAAGTGGGGAGGACTTTGAGAACCTGGATGATCTTGTTCAAAAGCGGAAACCTCTGCTTATATTTGCAAATGTGGCTGATCAGGTCTTTGAAGCCATTTTTTGTGTAGTAATCAGCCTTGAGTTCTCGCCACTCCATCAACAGACTCCCTCTAGGGTCCAGCCCCTCCCTGCAGAGGTCCCGGGAAAAGGTCGGGATGGCCTCCAGGTGGTCGAATATTTGCACCATGTCCTCCTTGCCATAGCTCAGGAGCTCTTCACTGCTCCTGGGCCAGGCAGCCAGGTCAAACACCTGGCAGGCCTTCACAAAGACCCGGCTGCGGGAATCGAACCTCTGAGCCAGGATGACTTGGGTCTTCTGGCAGATCTTCTCCCTGATGGACTGGAACTTGGCTTCAGCCACCCTGAGGTTCTTCATTGAAATCCCATTGAAGCTTTCCCGGAAGTTCTCCTCGAATTCCTGCAGGTACTCCCCAGGGGAGTCAGCCAGCCGGCTGATCTCCTGGATGGCCTCCTCGATCTTGTCATCCACCTGGGACACCAGCAGGTACTCGCCCTGGAAGACGTAGGCCAGGCGTGAGAGCACGGCGATCACATCCAGCAGGAAGTAGATGAGCTTGATGGACTGGTAGTCCATGAGGAACTGCAGCAGGGCGAGGGCGATGGCCGACGCATCCGCCCGCTGGGTCTGGCTGCTGACGTCCTTGAGGTGGGCCACCACCTCCAGGTAGTCCTTGATGAGGGCGTTGAGGACATTCTGCTCACCGATGATCCACCGCACGGCCCGGATGTCCCCCAGGAACTCTGTCTCCTCGCAGAGGGTGGCAGCTGTGGCCCGTAGCTCACACAGGAGGCGCGGTGAGTAACGGTAGAAGCTCAGCAGCTGCTTCAGGTTGTTCTCTAGCTCCTCCAGGCAGGGCAGCTCCTTCCCACTGATGGCATCCAAGATCTCCAGGTGCGGCCGGTGCACCATGAAGGGCAGACACAGCAGCCAGGGCAGAGTCTTGCGGATTGTCATAAACATGCTGGCGCGCAGGCTGGCCGTAATGTTGGCCCCATCTATGCCCAAGCCAACAGTTGGCTTCTCATCCTGCAGCCGAATGCCTAAGGCTGAGAAGGCCCGGTCAAGTGCCTGGAGATAGCTCTCTGTGCTGGAGAAGCCTAGCTCCTGCAGAGACAGGAACTCCGTGGCCGGGGGCCCATCGCTGCTGGTATACTGGACGTAGACGGCCACTGTGTCAGCCAGCAGGTCATCGCTCTGCCCATCCAGGATGATGCTGAGGCAGGGTGACTGGCGGATGCGCTCGACCAGGTCTTCCCGCAGGGCCCGTGCAATGTGATGGATAAGGATTTGACAGTCCCCCTCGTTCATATACTGGTCCACCACCTTGAGCTCGCACTTCCTCAGCAGCTCTGCCAGGGGCCGGAAGTCCAGGTACGGCCTGCCCTCGAGGGCCAGGTGGTAGGCGGTGTTGAAGAGCAGGGTCATGTTGCGACACATCTCCTCCGTCTTCTCCGGGTGCATGCGCAGCTTGTACAGCTGCAGGCACTTCTTGTGCAGGTTGCTCTGGCTGTGCAGCTTGATGGTGTGGATCTTAAACTGCTTGGAGCCGATGATGAAGGCCGAAGTGCGGGAGGACTGCACCGTGTACTGGCGGCAGACGTGGCACCACATCTCATTGAGGGTCGGGGAGTACCGCAGGAACCAGAACTTCTTCAGCCACTCCTGCTTAAAGCGCCGGATTCGGCGTCCGGTGGCCGATGACATCTTGGAGGGCTCATCGGTGGCAGTCATCATATCGTTGGAGACGGACTCATCTGCTGAATCAACTTCCTGGTCATCATCTTCCATGATGGCAGGGCCGGAGACCATGCTTTCTGAGGCTACAAAACAAAGGAGAAAGAAACATTTACCCCTTGTGGAAAAACATAGATTATTCCACACTGAGCAGGAAACACTGCCTGAGGGGCTGGTGCCACACCCTCTAGGACAGAAGTCTATAGAAGCCTATAACAGATTGAATCCCAGCCCAGCATTTATTTTTAAGCACTTTGGTTCTCCCAAGTGACTTCTCCTCTCTGCAGATTGTCCACCATGGCTTCTGTCCCCTCCCCATGCTCCAGGCCACCTGCCCTCACCCCCCATGTACAAGTGCCAAGGGATTCAAATGCTCCCCATGAGCTGGAAACCACAGGTTGAGAGAGTGGGTCTGATGGAGGGAGAAAAAAGCACATCAAATATCCCAAAGTTAGACCTCAAGGACTCCACTAATGCGAATGAAGGCAGTTTGGATATGGCCTCAGACGATTTCGGCATCAAACTGCTGTTTAGTCCAGGTGTGTGGTTTGAATATCTGACATGCTTCATTCTGAGCTAAGGGATGTGGTTAAAAGAGAAACTGCCACGTAAACAGTCTCAGCTGTAGTTGGGACTGGGAAAAACTCATTGTCATTGATCAGCCAATGCTAAAAGACCCAGGAAGCCAATACACAAGGGCAACGGCATGCAGGTGAGTACCCTGGATCCCCTGGCTCTCCATCCTTCTAAAACTCCAGGTAAGGGAACTGGGACCACATTGGGCAGAACAGAGATTTGAGAAGAGAAGAACGAGTCTGTGGTCCCGGACTTGAGTTTGGGAAGTGGTGGGGTGTCCCCCACAGGACACCCTGCTTGGGACTGAGGAGAGAGAAAGACTGGCTTTAGGCTTTGGGCTTTGGGGTTAGATATCAGTAGGACCACCACAGAAAGGCAACGGGTCAAGAAGACATCACACATCCCTTCTGGAGCGGAACTTCCTTTATTGACAAGGAGGATACAAGGGTGACACATGAAGCATCCTGCCAGAGCTGTCACAGGCGCTGAGGATGCAGGCTCCCACCCACAGAGGGGGCCACCTCCACGTCACACTCCTCCGGTCTCCCCACGGGTGGCTTTACCAGACAGTGTTACGCCACCCTCCACACAGCCCGCTGTGAGCTCTTCCCTCCGGCAATAATCTCATCCTTACCAACTTACCTGCAGGGTCTGAGAACTCGGGGAGCTCCAGTACCTGTGGAGGTAACACGGGGGGCTCAGGAAGCTTCCCAGACTTAAGCATGTCTAATTCTGCCTGGAGTTCCCGGACCTTCTTCTTTAAGCGAATACAGTTAGGGCAAAAGGAGGTGGTAGGAAGTTCATGAGGGTCAGAGGCAAGGGAGGCCTCAGCGGGACTGTCAGCCTTGAATGATGAAGGCTCCTCTTCCTCTTCCTCCAATGGGCCTGGCTCCTTGGAAACTCCCTGGGGGATCTTCCAGTCCCCTTCCCCCTGGGTCCGGCTGACATTCTGTATGCTACGGGTCATGGTTGCACACCGACTGTAGGTGTCATCCTGGTACTTGGGGACTTTCCTGATGACCAACGAGGTGCTCAGTGCCAGCTGGTGGGCTTCCACCTTCGCAGATTCCAATGAGGCCTCCAGCACATCTTTGAAAATGAGGTCAATTTTCTTCTTTTTGGCCTGGGGATGTACATCCCCCTCATCAAAGCCACGCTTGTAGGGACTTTTGCCCTGTCTCAACACGGGGAGCTGAAGGGAACCCCTCAGGTCTTCTGGGTTATCCAGAGCCTGCTCAGACTTCTCCCTCTGCAACCTCTTCTCTCCTAGGAAGGAAAACCAGGGTGTAAGGAAGTGGGGAAAATCCCCGATTGGAGAAACCAACAGAAAACAAAGCAGGCCTCCTGCTAGGAAGTTGCCTGAAACATCCCTCTAAGTCAGGCCTTGTGGGGCAGGTGTGACAAGTGGATCACTTGAGAGAGTGGATCACTTGGTGGATCACAGGAGCTAGCAACATAGAACCCCCCAAATGGACAATCTTTTCTTAAAGAGACAGTTTCAAAGAAGCATCATGTATATAAGCTTAACACTGCTGAGTTAAGAGAAATCTATATGGAATGGTAATTAGAAGTTCTTTCAAAGGGACTTGACATCCTATGAAGATGCCATCACAACCAATTACACTGGATGGTGGAAACATACTTGGAGCCAAGTGAGCATTGATTCCCCAGCCCTGGCAATGACAAGAACGCTGCTTGGACTTGGTAAAAGGTACACGTGAAATACCATGAGCCTTGCTCCTTCCTCTTCCCTGGCTGCTTTTGAGCCAATACACGTAGGGAAAAGTCCATGCTTTAGCAACTGTCTTTTCTGATTCTCCCAACAATCAGAAGACTAGGGATAGGTGAGAAAGCATGTCCCAAACTTCTGTGGTTCTCATTGACAGGGATACCTATGGTTACTGAGGGCTCCAAGGTGGCAGCCTCTGACAAGACAAAGGACAAGGTAGCCACAGTGACCCCAAGCAGTCTCAAAATACAGCTGTTTTGCCTTACCCAATGATTCAAAGGATGGTTTCTTTTTTCTTTCTTTCGCATGTGAATTACTTTGATTCACTTTGAATTATTTTGAGTTATTTCAAAGACTTTGATGGATTCCTCAAGAATAAATTATTTTAGTTTGATTCTTTAAAATGGCCAACATGGTTTCATAAACTGCTCCCTGGGAATAGAGATGCTAAAAAGGCAGAGATACTTCTTTATCCCTTAGAAGGTCCTGATAGCAGCCTGTGGGACTTGGAAATCTGGGTGATGTGATGCTAAACAATGACTTGAATTTACGTTGTAATTAGGCTTCTGAGAGGTACATTTGCTAAACGCCTCTGAGTGAAAGGCTAATGGCTGTCCATGAACAATCCAGATAGTCCATGCTTGGCTTTCCACAGCTGACATGGGGTACCATGTTCTGCCCCATGTATGAGCGCAAAAGGGAGTGATCTACTCAGGAGGCTCATTTTGCGTCCTCACATGAATGTTTAAGGAACAATCTTATCTCCAACGCTTCTGGAACTCAGGCAGCTCCCTGAGCTGACTAGACGTTTCTAGGCAGCCTAGCTACAGAAAGGGGAGAGATGGAGAGAACTTTCAAAAATACAACATTTGTCGTATAGATTAGTTATGGCACTTGCCCACTGAGAACCTCAAAAAATCAAAGGCCACCCTTTCACCTTCTCATGGCTCAATCAGCAAATAGCGGAGGACATGGGGAGGTCAAGGCTGCAAACCACCAGAGATTCTTCATCATTGTTTAAAAACAAGGTAGCTCAAATCTCCTTAGATTAAAGCTTCCAGAAAAATCTATGGGCCAAAAAGACCTCTAATCATTATGAAATTGATTCCAAAGCCTCCACAAAAAGCCCTCAAAGTAAATCAATGATTTAAAACACTCAAATAAAATGAATTTTGTAATACCAGATTTAGCTATGTTCAATGCAAAGATAAAACCACAAAGGAATAATTTATACTCTCTCCAGGAAGCAATTCTGGCTCCAACCAATGTCTGCTCTGGCCTCCAATTATGAAGAAATCTCCTTCTATGTAAGACCTTAAGTGACTGAGCCTAGCAGACCTCCCTTCCAGAGCAGGACTGGCACACCAATCTGAGACAACACTAAAAGTGTCCAGAGTCTGCTCAAGCTACAGGCTATAGAAACATACATCTAAAAGTCACTGAGCTCCCAGACCTCCTGCAAGGGTTTCTGGACCAAGGCCACCACACAGCTTTGGCACTGCCCTGCTGTGGCTTCCCATTTCCTACTGCTCAGCCTGGCCCAGACGGACACTCCTCCATCCTGGATATTCATGTCTCAGTGTGTCTCTTTTCAGGTCTCTCTGATGCGCCTCTTTGAACCACTCCTGAGCGCGCACTCCATTCTCTGAGCCGTGCCCACGGGTCTCAGGGCTCTCGGACGATGATATAGCTTTAGGCACTCTGGAGAACTCTGGAGAAGACACTGGGAAGAAAAGGGTGTAGCAAATCCAGAAGAAGTCAAGAGAACTGTGGCCAAGGGATAAAACCTGCGTTCTCTCTCAGATATGACTTCTCTTGATTTTCTCTTCTTCTGGTGGTATGAATCTTTTGGAAACTTCTTGGTGGTCTTTACTCATTTCTTCTTTTATCCATTTAACAAAGATTTATCAAGCACCTACTATATGCCAGACATGAGGCATCTCCAAAGGTCACATGGAAACCATAGCAATCTTGTTATGGAAGCATGCCTTCAAATGAAATCAGCATGTGCCCAACCCCCGGATCCAGAGAAGACAAGAGAAGATGAATACGTGTAGTGGGTCTCTCACTGGCCAAGCAATCACCAGATACCTTTTACCAAGTCAGGCAGCAGCTGTATATTTAATATTCACAATTTGTTTTTTTCTGTTTTGTTTTTAACAATAGCTAATTTTGATAGGTTACCCCTAGTTCCTTCTCATTATCTCCACTCATATCCCAAATGAAGATTTAATTCCGACAAGTAGGTTGGTTGGGATCATGATATGATGGGGCTTAGACACTGCTGTCATTCCTGATGCTAGAGGGACTCTGGATATTGGAATGTGTGACTTTAGTGCAAAGATGATCTTGAGAGAAGGAGCTGGACTCACCAGTTTTCCCCGGCTGGGGCGAGGACGGAGTAAAAAGGTAAAGGGCCAGAGGCTGGGGAGTCCTTAAAGTCACTTTCAAATGACTCATGTAAAGGGGGCCTAGATGGACACCCTGCCCACCGGCCTCCCCACATCTAAGACCACCTTCCCACCTCCTCCCAACGTTCTTCTTCTGACAAAGACTGTTCTTTCACATCATATCATTAAGACTGCTAGCAATGAGAGCAAGAGGAGGCAGCGAAGAGACTGGTTTATCTGGAAGGCCACGGAGATTAGAAACTAGACCTTAAAGTAGTCAGATGTGAGTTAGTAACCTAGCTTTGCCCTTCCTAACCACACGCCCCTGGATGAATCGCTGTATTTAACTGATGTTCAGTTTGCACATCTTTAAGATGGGTACAACAATCTACATGGCTCACGAGTTTAGAAAGTTCATAAGTGAGGGCTTACGACAACTGAGGTGGGCATTGTTCCACATGTGGGAAGTCTACTACTCCATCTAACCCTCGCACACTCTGACAGGGTGGGAGCTGTTGTGGGGACACGCAGAAAGCCTGCTTAACACAAATTAAGTATTGAGTAAATGTTACCCATTATTGCTGTGATTACTGAGGCAGGGGCAGTTTGTAACATCTCTCTATACATTTGAATTGGGGAAATGGGATACATTTTCATTAAACTTAACTGCTTGGCTTTGGGGGCTTGTGTCTGTCACTGATGCTTGAAATACGTGTGGTTAGGGGTTTGGGGACCATTTCCAAGGGAGGAGAACACAAAGGGTGGCCACTGCCTGTCCTAGAGCTGCTGCCCAGAGCTTGACCCATCCATTTCCCTGAATTGCTCTGGGTCTTCTCATTGCGGGGGAACTGGGTTTCCCATTGTTTTTCATAGGAAGTGCTCAGAGGAGCTTTCCTGGCCTCCCCTGGGGCTCGGCGGCGGGCATGGCCCTCACCTGGCACGTGGGCGCTCACCTCTGGCCAGATTGCGGTGGATGGTTTCCTGGGACATGCTGTGCAGGCGCTTCATGTAGTCCTCGCTGTACCAGACCCGCAGCCGCTCCCCAGGCCGGATGTCCCTGCACGCCCGAAAGTAGATGCGCTCACTGTGCTGGAACGCCAGCAGGTTCTGCTCCCTCTCCTCCCGGGAGATGGCCACATACCTGAGGGCGAGAGGGACAGACCCTTCATTGAGTGCCTGCTGGTGCCGATGCAGTGCCGGGCAAGTGCAGATGGTGAGAAGTCCACAAGCCCATGGGCGCGTGTGAGGGAAGGAGCTCTAGCCAGAGCTGGTCCCTGTCCTGATATTACTGCTCTGTGTGACCTCAAGCAAGTCTCTGAACATCAAAGAACCTCTATTTTCTGAGACTGGACTGCTTGCCTTATAGACTACGGAAAACATAATATTCAACACGAGATACACAGGTGCCTGAAAACGGAGAGATCATCCTGTCTATTCCTCACTAACTTTCAATCTCAGGGGCCCCCACATAACCACAGGCCTCTGATAACAGTAAGGGTGGGGTCCTTGAACTGTTTTCAGAATTTCATAAAGCCTGGAGGAAATAAGCCCTGTGATGAGAGTGCTTAAGAGACCAATTATTAAATGCTCAGTATCAAAACTTTAAAAAGAGGGGTCCAACGGGGGCAGGAGAGGAAGAGAAATGAGAGATAACAAAAAGTTGGCACCCACTGGTTAATCTTACTAAATGACTTTTGCTTTGAAGACAGAGTCTCACTCTGTCGCGCTGGGTAGAGTGCCATGGCATCATAGCTCATAACAACCTCAAACTCTCTTGCTCAAGGGATTCTCCTGCCTCAGCCTCCCAACTAGCTGGGACTACAGTGCCCGCCACAATGCCTGACTAACTTTTCTATTTTTAGTAGAGACGGGATGTCACTCTTACCCAGGCTGGTCTGGAACTCCTGAGTTCAGGTACTCCACCAGCCTCAGCCTCCCAGAGTGCTAGGACTATAGTTGTGAGCCACCATGCCCAACCTAACTAAATGATGTTACAATAAGGAGACTGAGGCTCCAAGAGGCCAAGTGACTTGCCCAAAGTCATGTAGCTAATTAATGGGAGATGGCGCTTTGAGGCCTATGTTCTTCCCAAATACCCAAGCCTTGCTTGTTACGTGAGCATGTAAAGTGCCAACTAGCAATGCCCAGGTAACCATTACAGTTATGTCAAACCCTTGGAATCCATGGCCTTCATCCACTCTCACTGAAATGACATTTCCAACATCCCAACTGCCACTGCACCCTCTCTAACAGTCTGGATGATGCCACATCTTCTAGGAAATGGAGGTGTACAGATCAGAGGGCAAGAGGAAATTATTTAGAGTTTCAGAATTTTGTGCTACCTAAGCATCTAGTCGAAAATAAACATCTTTTCCTTATACTATGGTTTGTTTCAAAAGCCAAGAAAGAAATCAAAATCTGTCTGTAAGTCAAGGGTTTGCACTTGGAATAGTCTGGGGGAAACATTAATTCACAGAAAAATTCAAATGGATAATGAACGAAGGAAAATGATACTGCTAATAAGAAAGGCAATGTAGCACCTTGTCTCATCGGCATAGATTTTTTAAAAATGATAACACCGTATTGGTAAAGGCCATTCCAGATGGTGCAAAATAAAGTGGCACAACCCTTTGGGGAACAAAATGGTAATATTCGTCAAGAAAGTAAGATGTGGATTAACAATGGAATCCCTGCATTCCACTGTGGTCACTTGTAACATTTTGTATAACAGTGCAAAGGAAAAAAAAAAAAACTAGACCCAAATGTCTACTCAGGGAAATGATTTAATAAATGACGTTACATTCATACAGTGAAATGTTACTCATCTATACAAAAGACGTTTTCAAGGAATCTTTTATGACCTGGAAAAATGATGCTGATAGAACCTAGTGTGAGAACAGTAACACTGGAAGCTATTTATACTATGGTTCCAATAATGCTTTAAAATCAAGCCTCCATAAACTACCTGGAGGAAATAGACCAATGTTTGTAAGAGTGATTATCCCTTATAGATGGATCTTCTTTGTAATTTTGTGTGCTTTCCAAGTTTTCTTCAGTAAGCATTACTGTTACCACCCTCTGTCCCCCTACACACACAGATAAGAAATTCACAAATGACAATTCTGGGACGAGGTGGCCACGGCTGCAGCCAGCTGCAGCATTGAGAATCTACATTCGAGATGGCCACCCACATCCTGCCCTTCTCATCTGAAGAGACTTGGAGGAGGCCATTGCCTTCCAAGGAAGGACCACCAGAGTCCAGGGAACAATTCATTCTGGCAACAGGATGTAGCAAGATCCCAGCAAGAGTAAGAACAAGGCGGATGGGAGAACAGATACTAGCTTTGGCTGCTTCTTTCTTTTAAGAGAAATGAGTCACAAGCTCCACCCTGGGGGTGTGGAACTTGCAAGATTTATGATGCTCAGATCCCCAGAGCTTGCATCTTGTCCAGAATGTCACTTAGCCTCAACACATCTGCATACTCATCAGGATCTGATATGAGCACTTGTCGGCCTGAGCTGTGAAGAAACCATGTCATTAAAGGAAAAGAGGACCCCTGGCCAAGAAAAGTCACTCCAAATGAATACCTCCCAATCTCACATCTCCACCTGCAGAGTTTGCCTTTTCCCCATATCTGAGATTTCTTCTGAATATACAAAATATTTCCAGTCTCCAGTTTAGTGAGAGTATGGGATTTGACATCCCCAAATAATCAACCTTGTGGATATAGTATATATAACAGAAATGATATCGTTCCAAACTATCCTGCTCCTGGAGACAGAAGGCCATCCATCCATCCATCCTTTTTTCACAAGACTCATTTGAATCACACAGCATGATAGGAGAAAACCATCTTCTCTCCTTTTTTCAGTTTCTAAACAGCCATCAAGCTCTAAAAGCTAGAATTATTTCCCTGCCACTCAATGTTAAGAGAAAAGATAGATAAGGAACACATTCTTATCAGGGATTGATTCATTCAAAAGAGCAACTTCAAGGGTATGTCAAAGGTTCATTCAGTCAATTTCCCTTTCTATCTTCCGCTCCTTTTCTACCCAGTAAGAATCGATATTAACAAAGGTAACCCCAAGGCTTTGTGTAGATCACGAAGTATTTTTGAAGGCAGATCAAAATTTGTTCAGTACCTTCTTATACTTGGTAGTTCTGAAACGTAGCTTTTGAAACAGGGTATATATGACAACTCTTTGTGAATAACAAAAACCCACTCCCCAACAAAATGTTTAAAACGCTTTTTAGGTAAAGCTAAGTGAAACCAGCTAAGTCCGCAAACCCATTATCTCTACTTATGTTTACCCCTTTTAAGGTCTTTATAGTAATACCTGATGGCCAGACTCACTCCTAGAATCCTTCTGTCCCCATGCACAACAACCCGCTTATGCCTGTTCTGTGACATGGCTACAGGTAAGCAAGGGCCCTCTCCAAGGATTGAAAAGCTTCCAGGGAGTGAAGCATTTTTTTTTTCTTTTCATTTCTTTGTGGCTGAGTAGATCTTTGCAAAGAGGTTTGAGGAGTTCCCAGGTCACTAAACTCTTGACAGGAGGCCAGGGTAGGTCTAGTAGAGGTTGTTCTACAAATGCTAGTGCTGATGTGATAGCATTTTGAGCCCAACCCACAGAACAAGGGACTTTTGAAGCAATCAAGGGGTGTGCGGTAATGTTGCTACTGATGGTGGAAAGCTCTGGACTGACCCTGTCATGGTGACAGGGGATTGTTCTTACTCCAACCTCCTCACTGACCGTGCTGGACAGATAAGCACAAGGACAACGATTTTCAGACCTCACCCTCTATGTCTTATCAAGTGCACCATATTGTCTCGCTGGGTCAGAAAATGCCCATCAGTTCCAGCTCAAAAGAGAAAAAAGACCCAGAGGGCATCCAGTTTATCACAGGGGACCAACAAAGGCCATACTCACATGCTATGGCTTTTAGTAGGCATCTCTTTACGGAAAGGAAGTTGCCCAGTCATGGCAGCAGAGATAGGAAAAGACTGAGAAGCAACAGGCTGGCTGTGTGTTCTTACATGCACGTAGGTCTCTGGGCTGGGAGGGACTTGGGTCCAGCATCCACCCACCAGGTAGTCAGCTGGCCTCTGATGGACACCACCCAGCCAGCCCTCAGATCAAAGCCTGCCTGAAGAGGCACCCCCTTGCAGGCTGCAATAGGGTGCCCACTCATTCCACCCTCCCAGTTTCCTCTTCGCATTTAACGTGCTAGCACACAATTCCCACTGAAGTCAAGAAATAGAAACTGATATCTTTCCCATCCCTAGTTGACGAGTCTCCACACCTCATTGCCTCTTTCCCTTTTGATTTCACTACTTCCAGCTTGGCCCCCTCCCTTCCTGGAACCAGCCAGTCACTGCTTAGAACACCGACCTTTGGGCAGAAGACCCCCAGCCGGCTTTCACAGCATCTTTGCATTTCCTGGAAATTGGATAATCATGATTTGGGTAATCATGATTTCTTTGGTCATGCTTTTTGGATTAGAAATACAGAAGACAGTTTGGATTCATGTTGGGTAGAACCCCCTAGAGAGTGGATCCGTGGTCAAGATGTGGGGATCTCCTGCCTGGGAGAAAGTCTCCCATGACTGGCAGGAAACCAGGGCAGTGCCCAGGGGAAGAGGCCCCATGAGAACAGAGAAAGGAGTGACTTTGAGAAGCTTTTGATCCGGGTGGGCAAGGCCTTGCCTGTACCAGACAGATACTTGGATGAGGAAGGGTCACACTTGAGGGCGGGGGCCCTAAAGTGCAGTGGCACAAGGACAGCCCTGACTGAGCCTTCTGGAGTCTCCTGTCAGAAGGGATGTTTTTACTAGGACCCCTACCTTATTTTGAGGGAACAAAAGTTAAATGTCTCTTAGCAACCTCTCACTTTTGATGTGCAGAGAAATGAAATATAACTGAACGGTTTCACACACAGCAGCTTTGTCTCCTCAGTCCAAGCATGCCTTCCTCTCCTCTGGGGTCAGCACAGTCCGCACACAGGGCAGCTGTGAGCTTATGGAACCTGGGAACTCAAGGAGCACTGGAACCCTTCTGGCCAAGGTGCTTTCCCTTAATCATCTAACCCCTGCTTTGGAGGCCTTGAGATTTTCACAGGAAGCAAAGAAAGAGAATATACACCAAAGAACGATCCTGGAGACTGGGTGTGTTCAAAGTGTGAGTTTGATTTCTTTTTATTGCCATCTTAACAAAAATACTTCGGAAGGCAATCTTTGATTTCAGTATAGGAGGGCAGGGTGATTCCAGGCAATAATCAAGCCTTCAGACTGTGGGGCTGGGGAATGTTCAGTTTGGGGAAGTAAGAACCCCCAAAGAACCACAGAATGTGGTGATGGGTCGAAAGGTGCAAAGACATGGCAGTAGCCCTCTATTCTCCCTATGTTGGACAAAGCCGGGTTTATAAGCAGCACTCCAGGAGCAGCCTTGGCAGGTACTGGCACAGCAGTCCCCCAGCTCCCACTATGGCAGTAGGGGGGAGGATGGTGGAGTGAGAGAATTCTGCTGGGGTCAGCCTCCGGCCAGGGAGCAAAGAAGACAAAGAAATGACCTGCACCCAGGTCAGAGCAAAGCTTGCATCTGCCACTTGCCAGTTTCTTCCCTAACGCTAAGAACCCAGTTCTCTCTCTCCAAAATGAAACATGAAGCCAGGGGTGTGTGCAGCTGGTGATACGCAGCCCAAGCAAGCAGAGGCAAGGCATGCTGAAGCTGGAATGAGACACGAGCCCTGCTGGACTCTGAGTTCCTTAGAAGCCAGAGGAGGGGTTGCTCCTGACCTGGGCCCTGCCTCTCCCCAGCCACTGGCTGTGAGCCTGGGGCTAGGGTGGGGTGCACACTCACCTCCCCAATGCTATTGCTGTCTCCCCCTCTGCCCAGGAGAGCTGAGGTGGGGCAGAGGCTTGGGGGATGGGGGAGGGGGAGAGGCAGAGGCTAGGGAACAGGCAAGACTCCTCCTCCCATTACTACCTCTGACAGTGGAGCTAGAAAAATCCGCAGTTCTGGCTTCTAGTCCTGGCCCCTCACTAGCTATCTGTATCATTTACCAATGATAAAATGCAGACGATAATAAGAATGATCATAATCATACCCGACTTGGCTGCCTCTCTGATGGTCCTGAGGACCCACTGAGACCACCCCTCTGCAAGGGGAAAGGCGTAAGGTGTTCTCTACAAATGCAGGATCCTCTTTGCCTTCCTCCGATGTTCTCCCATTCTCCCCACTGCACAAAAGGCAAACACAGCAGCTGAGCGCACGTACGAGGGCAAGCAGAGGGCCAAGCACAGACCCTGGGCAGGGGGAGGACAGACCCCTTCTCGAAGGGCAGGCATGACCTACCCATCCTCAGGCCTGGCCCCCTTCCAAAGCAGCAGAATGGGGGCCTGGAATTGTGCCAGGCCTGGGAGGCTGAAGCAGCAGCCCCGAGGCTGGAAAACGGTTTCCATTCAGGTGCTTCCCACAGTGCTCTCCCCTTCCCCACAGCCCTGCTGCCGTGAGCTATAGACCAAGAGGACAGCGATCCTCCAGGCCAAGCAAGCGTCAAGCAGGTAGCTTTTCTTGCATCTTGAGCATCCGCCAAAGATGAGGGAATGGGGCTGCATACGTGCTGTTAGAGCTCCGGGCAGCACTCTGCACTCCGTGAAGAGGAAACAGTACCCCCAATGTCCTGTAATGGTCATTGGTCCTGGGCATAAGAGACTAGCCCCTGTTGCAAGGCCAGACACCCCTCCTCTACCACTCTTCCTTCTAGCGCAGACTGGCCAGGTTAGAAATTGTGTTTTCTTTTCCGAGACCTGGTAGTCCGTGGGGGGGCTGGTGCTGGGGGAGCTGGTGGGGGTTCTGGCAGGGGAGCTTGGGCCTGGGTGGCCTGGGGAGTGGAGCCCGTGGGGGCTGCTCCATCTGTCCCCCGGTGAGACACTTGAAACCCATCCCGGATCTCTGTCAGTGTCTGGCACATCTGACCGACACGGCTGGTCAGCTCAGCCATGGCCTGGCCGATGACGTGCATGCTGTTGGCCATGTCCCGGTGCACAGTCACCAGCTCCTGGCAGAACTGCCTGAACATCTCGGTCTGTTGGGCGTGGACGTGGAGGAGCTGCCAGTCAAGGCCCGTGGTGGGTGGGCTGGGATGTGGCCGAGGGGTCCTGCAGGCAGCCTGGGCCTGGGGTGAGGGGCGGGGCAGGGCCTCTGGCTTGGGGCCCACGGTCTCAGACTGGTCTGAGGAGGAGGATGAACGGAGCAGGGTGGGCCTGGCCAGGTGGGCCTCTTCCTCCGGAGACCGCTGCAGGGGCACTCGAATAGGCTGCCTTGAGGGCCCGGGTGCCTCCTCATCTTCGTCATCTTGGGGACAGAAACAAAGAAGGGACAAATGATTACAACATGGGGAAAAGGGCAGCCCTGGGCTTGGACCCACCCCTGCAAAACACCCCAAATTCCTGAGGTGAATGGGCTAGGCAGCCCAGGGCAAAGTGTGAGCAGAGCAGTTCCCGGTTCCCCTCCTCTCCTGGGAATGGCGACATTCCAGGTGGTGGGGGGAGGGGCTGGAGGGCTGGTGAGGAAGAGGTGGAGACCCAAGTCCCAGGGACAGCATGTCAGTCCAGCACCTCATGACCTTGGCCACATCACTACATCTTGCTGTGACTCGCTTTCTGCAAAGTAAAGCTAATGACTGCCCCATCTACCCACCTAACCACTTGGCCATCTAGCTGGGTTCCTAAAATGGGTGATAAATAAGAGAACAGACAGGAAGGAACTTTGCAAAGCTGAAAGAATGACATCTGCTGAAAGGTACTAACGTGTCCTCTGCCCTCTGAGCTCCAGCCTCCTTAGCCCATTTCTGAGCTGCTTGGGCCATCTTGTGGCCTTGCTGGAACCTGCAACTTTAAATCTCTGCAGGGGGATGAAACCAGCAGAGTGCTGGCAGAATGGCACAGAGCCGCCACCTCTGCACTCAGCCTGGGACATCCCCCTCTGCCCCCACAGTAGGTGGCCAGGTCAGGCACGTCGTGCCCCCACCCACAAGCGCCTGACCCTGCAGGCACCATCAAACAGACTGTTGCTTGCAGAGGGATGAGGGGGCCCAGGCCTTGCCAGTGTTTTCCAGTGACCAACATTATGGGCTGACTCCCAGGCAGGGATTAAAACACTGTGACAGGCAAGTCCTCCTTGCTGCCTGTGGTGCTGAACACAGGACCACGCCCAGGAAAGTGACGGGAAGCAGGGAGGTTTGTCCTACAGGCTGCCTTGTGCTTCCCTGGCATCCGAGGGTCTCACTTAGGCAGGTGTAGTAGGAGCTTAGTGCCTCCTGGCCTCTGTGGAGAGACAGTAGCCATCCGAGAGATTCCAGAAACCCGTTCTAGCACAGCCAGTGCTGACGGGGTGCCACTCCCGCCATGCCTGCCGGGGCTGAGTGTGTAGCAGCTGCCACCGGCTGGGCACAGGGGGGCTGGCGTGGGGCTGCTCCTCCTGAGGTGCACAGGCTCCCTGCAGCCCAGCTGCTTTTGGTAACCTCACCGTCTTCAGTCTCAGGGAGGCACAGGGGTGAGTAGCACAGGGCTCAGGGAACAGGCTTTACTGGGTACTACCCCCTCCCTTCTTTTTTCTCCTAATTAGGTAGAATCATCGTAAGATTTAGGAAAACACCAGTTCACAGAACACTGGCAGACCCTGGTTTGCGTCCTGGCTCTGAATTGAGCTAGGGGCCACCTCTGTTTCTGCAGCTTACTTTCCTCATCTGGGTGGCAAGAGAGTCCAACTAGATGGTCTCCATGTTCCTCTCCAGTCCTGAAAATCTGACTCTGTGAACCGCCACCTGTCAGGAGCCCCAGCCAAATAGGAAATGAGCAGATCCCAGTGGAAGGCGGCCTGGGAAGGGAAGGCCCGAGTCTTTGTGAACCACCTTCCCTCAGAGCGGGCTGCGGCTGCTCCCTTCGAGCCCCTCCTGCCCGGCTCCCACTTCTCTGGACCCTAAGGTAGACAGCCTCCAGCAGGGACTGGGGACCAAGGCTAGGGTTGCAGGGGGCACAGAAAGGCCTCGACTGCTCCCTTGTCTCATGTATCCCAACCAGAACACCAGCCCCAAGAGACACCCGCCCCAGCTGCTGGGCTCAGCTTCAAAGTGCATCTGAGATGCAGGAAGCACAGAGGAATGCAGGGACACATATGGGACAGAAGGGGGGACAGCCAGGGGGACAGGGAGTGGGAGCTTAGAGACAGCCTTAGGGTAGGGAGAAAAAGGCAGCATGCAGGGAAAAGCGGGGAAGCAGCATGGACTGGCAGGGCGAATGCAGACAAGAAAGCCCTAGGACCAGACGCAGAGAGCGGAGCTCATCTTTCCCTGGCTGCTTCATCTCAAACCCCTTCCCCCTCGCTGGCTACACATGGGCTTCCCTGGCTTCTCCTTGTTCCTGGAACGTGCCAAGCGACTTCCTGATGCACAGACTTGTACATGCTGTTCTCTGCCTGCACGCTCGCCCCTCCCTCCTGCCGGGCCTGGTTAACTCTTACCCTTCACATCCAGCCCACCGCTGCTTCCTCAGGGGACCTTCCCCAGCCCCTGGCACAGCTAGGAGCCTCCACTCCTCACTCAGACAGAGCTGCTCTGTAATGTGCAGGGTCAAACTTAAAATGAAGACATGGGGCCCTGGTTCGAAGATTGCTGAGAATGTCCAGATGGCAGCAGCAGAGTCCACAACCCAGCAGGCCCCTGTGACTTCACAGTCTCATGCCTGTGAAGCCTGCCCTGCTCTCAGGACTGCCTAGACTCACTTGTCCTTCCTCCCTTCATTATCAGTTTACTTGGGCAATTATTTAAAGTTGATGTCTTCCTGTGAGTCTAGGAACTCCCTAGGGCACAGCTGGGGGACAGTGTATACAGCTGTCTTCCCAGCTGCTGGCACAGCTCCTGGCATGGAGATCCTCAGTAGATTCCAGAATAAATGCACAGACAAGGGTAGAGATGAGACAGAAGTGGGAGAGGGGGAGAACGGAGAGAGTGGGCTGGGCAAAGAGGGGCAGGAGAGCACAAGAAGGAAAGCTCAGGGGACTGAGCAGAACAGGCTGGGCGCAGACAGCCCAGGCGTAGGCGGGGAGGCGGGATACTCACAGCTGGTTGAAGGGCTGTCAGTGCCATCCAGTTCTGCCCTTGGGAAGCCGCGCCCGGCACGGGCAGTGAGCAGCGCTGACTCGATGGCCCTCTCGTGGGCCGTGAGCACGATGGTGGGGGCACGGCTCCCAGCCCCAGGGCTGGACAGGGATTGCTGCATGAAGGCTAGCTTGTCCTTGGTTCTCCGTTTCATGTCATCCCATCTGTGCTTAATGTCCTTCACGGAGCGGGGCACCTGGCTGATGGAGGTGATTTTCCGAGCTATGCCTTCCCAAATCTTGTCCCTGTCAGCATGGGACAGTCGCATGGTCTCCCTCCCAAAGAGAACAGCTTCGTGGTGGGTCACCTCTGTGACCAGAATATCCAGCTCCTCCTTGGAGAACTTGGGCTTCCTCTTACGCTCAGCCAGGGGTGCCACGTTCCTTGGGTTGAATATCCCACAAAGCACAATTGGGTAAATGACTGTCAACGTGGGCGGTCCTCCTCCTTCCTAATTGCTGGCCCCCAGCTGGGGAGCCCAGGAGGTACCTGGGGCCACCTGGCCCCACCACACCCTCCTCCTACTGAGAGGTCCCTTCTGCTACTCCTTGGAGGGGAGGGTGGGAAAAGGAGCCATAGTGGAGGCGGGTGGGAGCGCTGGACTCAGTCAACTTCAGGGTCTGCTTTACCTCTTACTAGTGGTGAGAGCTGGGGTGCTTCAAATTCATTTAACCTTTCCTGCCTCAAAATAAGAAAAACAACCACACCAACCTCTGGGTTGTTACTAAGAGCAAAGGCACAACGATGTAAAAGAGCTTTAAAGCCCTGAAAGGTAGTGACAAGGGATCTTTACTGGAATAGCATTAGACCATTGCCTCTATGCAAGATTTACATACAGCCCCGTAGCCCAAATGGATGGGAGGAGTCTTCACAGTGGGTTACTATGGGGCATGGCATTGCTGGTGCCGCCTGCCCAGGATTAAGGTGTGATCACAGCAAGCTCTTTCTGTGGGTGGCCCTCTCCCTCATTTCCCTCAGTTAAGTCCCCACCAGGGTATGTGGAGGAAACAGGTTCCTCATCCCACAGGAGCACATTCTCCTTTGGGGGCAGGCTGCTATGTCACTGTGGTAAGATTTGAGGTACCCAGGAGCTTCCAGAGGGAGACAAGTTCCACTCTGATGGACACCACGAGTGACCTCGGCTTCCACCTCCACAGAGCAGCCAGTGCACCGAGCAGAGGGCTCTGACCTGGCACCTGCATGGCTCTGGGACTCAATTTTTCCACACTGTCTTCTGTTTGCTCTTCAACTAACTAAAAGACTTAAAAACAAACAAACAACAAAAAAAAAACACCCAAGAGAAGACATTAGGGTCTGGATGGAAAACCAGAGCCCAATTACTCCTCTGACTCCTTCTAAAACCACAAGGAGAGGCAGTGGCACCTCCCCAGTTAACCCACTGGAACTGCCAGGGCCCAGAAGTTGGGGAGAACAAGGCTGGGGTTTCCCTACCCTGCCCAAGACGGTGGCAGGAACACAGACCTTGCGCTCAGGCAGACCTGGCACTAAAGGCTAAGTCTTCTTGGGCAAGCAACAGACCTGCATAAACCTAGTTTCCTCTTCCATAAAACCAGAGTGATAATCCTCCTGCCAACCGCTCAGTGCTACTCAGGTGATTTAATGCAAGTTTCTCAATCACACCACTATTGGCATTGGGGGCTGGAAAACTCTTTGTTCAGGAAAGAGGGTATCCAGTGCAATGCAGGATATTTATCGACATCCTTAGCTTCTACCCAACAGAAACCAATAGCATCCACTTCTAGAGTTGTGACCACCAAAAATATCTCAAGACATTGACAAATGCTCTTAGGAGCACCAACTAGCCCTGGCTGAGAAGCACCACCCACAGAGCACCTGGCATAGGGCCATAAAGGAAAAACTTGAAATGGGAGAGATGGTTCCCTTCCTGGCCCACCACTTATTTTGCTAAGTAACTGACTGACTCCACGTGATCATCCCCAGCCCCGGCGCTCTGACAGTGCAAGTAAGAGTGTCTGCAAATTAGGAGCTGTCCCCAAGGGAGCTGCATGTGAGAAGGAAAAGGGCTGTCCAGGTTAATTGGCTTTCCCCTCGCTCCAACAACTACCAGCAGGAGTCTCCATGGCAGGGAGCCACACAACCGACCCCAACCTGCTTCTTGAGTTGTCACAAGATGAGGGCCTGCCAGCTGTGATCAGGACAGGCCCGTGGAATAGGACAGATCTCATGCTAGCAAAGTGCTAGAAGCAGACCCCCCCAACCCCCGACACCCACCCAAGAGCCTGGTCCTTTTCTGCATAAGCAGAAAGAATAGTGGCCTGGAAGTCCAGAGTCAGAGGTTCAAATCCTTGTTCTACCAGTGTCTCTATGATCCTGAGCAAGACTTTGCTCTACTCTGGGCCTCAGTTTGACCACTGTGGCATCAGTACAGAGCAGTGGTTCTCAATGCTTGTGGCACGTCAGAATCACCATGAGAGCTTTAGAAGTGCAATGCCCCAGGTCCATGTCCAGCCTGATTAAGTCCAAATCTTTGGGGTGCTAGATGATGGCTACATTAGTTCAGAGGATGACTCCCCTTCTTTGGGGTTATAAGAAAGATCAGAGATGGGTGGAAGAGTGGGACAGACTTGGCTCCATTGGCAATGCTCCTGGAGCCTGGAAAGCAACAGCACAGATGCCCGATGCCAGAATGGCCACAGACGCACTCTTCTCTGAGTGGCTGTGGCCAGGCTGAGGCCACTGGGCAGCACGGCAGCCACCAGATGGGCTTTCTGGACACCTTACCCCCACCCCACTTGATTATAGTGCCCTTAAACAAAATCCTGTCCCCCTTGAAGGCCTTTGTCAAAGCCCACCTCCTTTCATCTGGGCTCTTGAAGCACACTGCCTGCACCCCCCCCAGATGTATTAGAAGTCATTTCTGTGGTGTTGAGGGTGAGTCCTGGGAGGGCCAGGGATCTACCCCCAAGTTCCCCATGTGGCCTAACTCCAAGTAGCTGCTCAGTACCAAGGTGAAAAACTGCATGTGCCCAGCTGCCCTGGGCCTGGTGTGGGGGAGTTAGGAGCCTCAAGCTACCTCCCTGGGGACACTTTCAAGGCAATGTCTGACCAGACTATGTGAAAGGGGCTCAGGGGGTGTGGGCACCTGTCCCACATTGCGAGGCTGAGGCCCACGCATCTTTGGCACCTGTATTCTGCACCTGTTAAATGGCAACAAGTACAGCTGCCCCAGCCAGTGAGAAGATGAATGCTACAGTATAAACTGCAGCTTGGCTGACTGGGCCGCTTGAAGGGGGCACAGGGGGCAGCAGGACCCCTGGGAAGGGCACAAGAAACCTCCTCACTGACTCTCCATCTCAACCAAGGTCTCCTGATCTGCTTGGAAAGTCAGAGTGCAATACAGATACTCCCTCCTCCAAGCACAATCACTCTCTCACCCCTCCCCACCAGCCCCGCAGCCCCGTGGGTCACAAACACCACCAGAGGACCCAGGGCCACCGTGCAGCTGTGCCCCTGGCGCCAGACATTGGAGGCCTCCCTGCCCTCCCACCCAGACCCAAACCCCCAGTCACCACTCCTGGGCCCCAGAGAGAGGCTGCTAAGGACGTAACAAGGCACGTGTGATTCCCCCAGACGTTCCCCATCGCCCTCAGGCCTCACCATGCTGGACCCCGGCCAACAGCGCCACGCTGGACCTGTGATTCCCAGTCTCTGCTCTGCTGCCTCTGGGTGACCCTGGGGTGACTCCTGCTCTTTCTATTTGGCCTTTAAGGATCTTTCTTGTGCAAACTTCTGTCCCAAACACGGGAACAGGGTGAAACTACTCTTTTTAAATTATTTAAAATTTTTTTGCCCTATACGATCTGCAGGAAGGTAAAACCACTCTTGAAAGCAATCAGGCCTGGGCAGTGAGCACCATCCAAAACTGAGCTAAAGACTTCGCCAGAAGCTACCTCCTCCACGAGGGCCATTGAAACAACTGTTGGGGGTTGCAATGGGAAGGTTCCCATACTACCCCAACAGGAGTCTGCCCTGAGCGAAGGTGCCACAGTCTTAGACAGGGGACACTCTCCCCCTCCTACCAGGAATGCTGCCAGAAGCCTGGGCCTGAGTATTCCAGACACACCAGCAAGCGTGCAGTCCCGAGGGGTCCCTGTGACCCAGCAGCCTGGCCATAGGCACTCCTCCCCTGATGGAAGCCTGGGGGAGCAGGAAGGTCCCCCAGACCTAGATACATCCCAAATCCTGCAAATGGCAGTCCCAGAATCTTAAGGAACCTCCACCTCTGTAGACCCCATAAGCCCAGTACATTCCCTTGGCCTCCTTTGCAGAAGCTGGGCATGAGTCTCGGGAAGTCAGCAGAGAGCAGGACTCACCTCATCCAGTTGGCTCTAGTCTCATCTGACCCGTCTATGGACTTATAGCGGTTATTCTTGTCTACAATCTGGAAGAAAGAGAGAGAGTCTAGAATAGGCCATCCTAGAGGGGCTTTCCTGTCCCTGGGCTCCTTCTCAACCCAGGACCCAGGGCCTGACCCCACCTGCTACCTTACTACCCTTCCCTTTGCCCCCCCTGAAATGTCCCCACTGCTACTGGCCTGAAACCCAGGCTGCGGTCACAGATGCCTACTATCCACTCTCTACCCATTTCCTTTCCCCTAGAGACGCTGGAGGAGGCATAGACCCCTTCACAGGCGTTTTGAATTCCCAGAAGAAAGGCGGCAGATGGGTGAGACCATCTCCCTCCTCAGTTTTGATTTCCAATATTCTTTCTCTCTCTATGGTTTCTGCCGGATGACTGGGCACACAAGATTTGAGAGGGTCCCTCCTCTTCCCAACCTCTAAATGCTCAAGAGCCTCAGGGTTTGGGGCTGGGCCACTTTCTCTTCAGCAAAAATGTCTTTATTTTACCCTTGCTCTTGAATCAGAATTCAGTTGCATATGAAATTCTAGGCTGATTACGTTTTTATTTTTTTCAGCCCTTTTAAGATTGTTAAAAAGACTGTCATAGGTTCAAAAGCAACCTACTATTAGTCTAAGTTGTCCTTTTGTGGGTAATCTGTAGTAAATTTTAAGACTTTCCCTTTATTCTTGATTTTGTGTAGTTCTGCCATGGACTTTTGAAGCAGAGATCTATTTTTTTTTTTAAATTCTCATTATTTGATGAGTACTTTCTAACTGAAGACTTATATCTCTTTTTCAAATCTGGAAAATTCTCAGCCATTATGCTTTTGAGTACAGCTTCTCAGTCATTTTCTCCAATCTCTTTTGGTAGAATTTCTATTAAGCATATATAGAAATATCTCAATCTATCCTCCATGTCTTTTAACTACCCCTTCATAGTTTTCCTTTTTTTTTTTTTTAGACAGTTTCTGGCAAAATTTCTCAGAACTCTCTTCCAATTCACTAATCATCTCTTTGACTATTCCAGTCCAGGGTTTCTCTCATTTACCGAGGTTTTTCTTTTCTTCCCTTTTTTAATAAGTATCTTTCATTCAATGAATATTTTTCATTCTCAGAATTTTTAATTGGCTCTTTTTCACATCCATCTTTTCTACATCCTGCCTTTTTGTTTCATAATGACATGTTCCTTCTTTTTTCATTTTTAACAGCTTTACTGAGGTATAATTGGCATATAAACTACAACCTGGTAAGTTTTGACAAATAAGCTAGACCAGTGGTCCCGAACCTTTTTGGCACCAGAGACCAGTTTCATGGAAGAAAATTTTTCCACAGACTGGGTTGGCGTAGGAGGATGATTTGGGATGATTCAAGCACATTACATGTATTGTGCACTTTATTTCTATTATTATTACATTGTAACATACAATGAAATAATTATATAACTCATTATAATGCAGAATCAATGAGAGCCCTGAGCTTATTTTCCTGCAACTACACGGTTCCGGCACTCGCATCACTGCCTCAGATCATTAGGCATTAGATTCTCAAAAGGAGCCTGCAACCTAGATCCCTCACATGCCCCGTTTACAGCAAGATTCCTGCTCCTATGGGAATCTGCTGCTGCTGCTCATCTGACAAGAGGCAGAGCTCAAGAGCTCAGGCAGTGATGCAAGTCACAGGGAGCGGCTATAAATGCAGATGAAACTTCATTCACTTGCCCACGGCTGACCTCCTGCTGTGCAGTTTGGTTCCTAACAGGTCATGAACCAGTACTGGTCTGTGGCCCAGGGGTTGGGTCCCTAAGAACTCAGTGAAGCAGAACCACTTTACCAGGCCTAGAATCCTCACTAACCTCCCCGATGGCATTCTTAACCCTTCACTGATTCTTCCCAAAGCAGCAGAGAAATCTTTTACCAAAAGAGTCAGCTCATGTTCCTCACCAGCTCAAGACGGTATTAGGTGCTCTTACAATAACATTCGTATTCGTGGTTCTGGCTTTAGAGTTCCGTATGACTGCTCCCTGCCTGCCTCTCTAACTTACTGTGGGCCTCTCTCTCTCTCTCTTTTTCTACTGCTCTGTAGCCACTATGCGCTGAGAATGAGCCTTAACAATTAGTTGGTGCCACTGCCCAGAAGCTCTTTTCCCTACTCTTAATAAAATAATAATTATGAAATAGTTCAAGCATTCAGAAATTATAAAGAGTGATGTAGCTGACAACTCTGTGCCCAGAAACTACAACCAACAAAAATCAGCATCAGTTTTATATGTCCCAGTCCTGTCTCTCCTTTTACTTCACAGAAAAGCCTAGATGCAGCTGAAGACCCTCTCTGCCTCCTTCAACTCAATCTCTCTCCCTTCCTCCCTCCAAGGACACCTGCCATCCTGGCAGGGAGCCTTCCCACTTTTATGATGTAAGGATTTTTTTTTTTTTTTTAAGAACCATGAACAGAACTGTTTTGCTAGTTTGTAAATTTTACATAAATGGCACTCCAGGAAACATACCCTTTCTCAACTTTTTCCCACTAAGCTCTGAACGTCTGGTCCCTGCTTATCTTTTGAGACTCAGATGATGTCAACTCCACAGAAGGAGCCTTTCTTGACAGGAACCTGAAGTAAGTTCTTCCTTGCCACACCTCAACCTCCACACCCTTGTCCTCCCATAGCCATGTCTCTAGTACATTGTCCTGTTACAGTCCTAATTATAGTGAGCATTTCTTTTGGTACTGACCATGTTTATTTATTTGTCAGCTTGACAACTGACAATCTCCCTCCATAAACTAATCAGGGCAAAGCACATGGCTGTCCCGCTCATGACGGTGGTGTCGGTTCCTAACATAGTATGCACCACTTGGTAGAATCCCGGGTGAAAGAATAAATAGTTGGATGAAGAGCCTTTGAAGGAATAAAAGCAAGTTAAAGAAAAATAAATTACACAAGCATATTTTTTTTTTTTTTTTTGGAGATGGGAGTCTCATTCTGTCACCCGGGATGGAGTGCACTGGCACCATCACTGCGGCCTTGATAGGATGTTAGTATTTTAGTAGGGAGGAAATGAGTGCTGTGCTGAAGGCCGCTTGTCCTAAGGGTCAACTGTTCAAATTTTCAGGAATTTTGTGAACCAGTTGTTAAACAAAACCAGTATTAAACATTAAATACTATAAATCTACAACTCAACAAAGTATTTATTTTTAAAACAGAACACTCAAAACTTAACCACTTCCTGACTATTTGACTACATTTTACTAACTGTTATCTATGCTCTTGAAGACACTGGCACTTACTGTACCAGAACAGTTGCTACTGCATATTTCCTCCCAACCACACGTTTAGTGATTTCCTGTTTGTAGCTTAAAATCAGCCATGGTGGGAGCCTTTACACCATGGCAATTGGCACATACTCAAACTCATCCTAGAAGAACTGCTACATACCTCATTGTTGATCATCACTACAGTTACCTTCAAAGTGCTCCCTCCTGGAAAGCTAGGCACTGACCCCAGAGCCTAGTCCATTCTTCAAAGCAATTTTGGAACTCTTTTTCTGGAATGACTATCAGAGCTATCATCATACGGCACAGAAAAACATGCAACAACAATAATGAATGCCACTCAGGAAGACACCCACCACATGTTGACAAGAACACAGCTGTGAGATACTGATATATCAAGATTATGAAACCTAACCAAATTGTTTGTACAGTGCTGCCAATGTAAGTATGCAGTAGCAAGTTTGCAAACTTAATTGTGAGACCTGGTATGATGACAGACAGCTCTGGTCATTCCAGAAAGAGAGAGCTCCAAAATTGCTTTGAAGGGTGGACTAGACACTGGTGTATTCCGAAGGTGACTGTAGGACGAGTTAGTGACCTTAATCGTTAGACCTCATATTTCTCCCTGACTCCCCTCACCAGTAGACTGTTACGAACATTTACCAGCACACCACTACACACATGTTTATGTGAGCATAGAAAGTCTAGGAGATACATTTCAAACTCTCCACTCTGACTACCTCTAGACAGGAGAAAAGAGAAAAAGCACGGATGCTTTTTTTTTTGGCCAGGGCTGAGTTTGAACCCTCCACCTCCGGCATATGGGGCTGGCACCCTACTCCTTTGAGTCACAGGTGCCACCCAAAGCAGGGATGCTTTTGTGTTCTCCATTTATGAGACCATTCTGCTTTTGTGTTTTAAAAATCTCAAAAAGATAAGCAAAGAAAGCATGGAGTTCTGGGTTTTTTTCTTACAGTGTCCCCAGATACTGCTGTAGTCTGTAGGGACCCTCCCCTGAGGTCTCACAGAACCCTATACTTTATTATAACACTAACCACTCCACATTATCATTTTCTGATTGCTCCTCTTTCTCCTGGGGGAAAAGAAAAAGCATCTCTTGTTCCTTTATCCAGTAGTGGAAGCTTCTACAGGGTGGTAGGAGCCATAGAACCAGAGGAATTGGCTAGAATCTCAGCTGCACCACTTACGAGCTGAGTGGCCTTGGGCAGGTGACTTTACTGACCATGCCTCAGTTTCCTCATCTGTGAAGTGGGGGTAACAATCAACACTGCTGTCATGACTACAGTGGAAGATAATCAATGAATAGTCACTTAATTACCATTGCAATCACGTACGATTAACAATGAAGAAGTCAAATGTTACTATTACTAATTCTGGGTCATAGGAAATCTGTAGGTCAACAACTGGGTTGTTATAATCCGACTTTTGCCACTTCTACTGTGCAAAGAAGCCTCAGTTGGGGGCTGTGAGGAACACGGGAGCTGCCTAAGATCTCTGCTTGCTAGCTTCCAGAGATTTTTTGAGAGGTGTTTATTTATTTATTCCTTCATTCATTCAGCCAATAAATATCACAAAGGGAGCAGCTACAGTGATGAGTTCTGGGTGTAAAATGGTGATCCAGGCAGACAGAATATTTGCTTTAAGAAGGCTGACAGTATATTGGGTACAGTAGCAGGGTCACTATGACAGTATGTGGTCAGTACTATGGGGGGAAACTGTGTGAGGTCATGGGAACTCTGAGCTGGAGCCTTATACCTGGGAGTCAGCCAAGGACCCTCTGGGGGGATATGGAGTGTAAGCTGAGATCTTGAAGAAGAGGAGGGTGATGGTGTTCTAGGCAGGGGGTGCAGGGTGGGCAGGAGCCTGGATGAGTCCTGAGTGGGGAGTGGGCTACAGGCCTCCAAACCTGGGGCAGAGATGGATCCAGGGATGGCCAGTCAGGACTGGATGCTCAGCACCAGCCTCCAGACAGCTAGTCTCCCACTATCCTCCCTCGACTTATTCTTCAAGGTCAACTCCTCGGCCTCTCTGAACCTGGAGCTTCTCAGACCAGCCCAGAAGCTCCTAGCACTGTGTGCAAGGACTTTGACAACCCGGTCCTGACCAAGGGAGGTTTACTAGCATGGTAAGTGAGTCCTCAGCCTGGAGGAGGAGAGATGGAAGAAACCAGAGCCATCATCAAAGGTGGGAGGGCTCACAACCTGGGGGACAAGACCAGGATGGGCATGCATTTAGAGGGACACAGACTGAGCTTTTGGCACAGAGAATAACTATCTTGAGATAGGACCGGCAGCTCATAAGGTGCTGAGCTGCTTGTTACTGGAAGTATTTAAGCAGTGGATGATTGCTATCAGGGAGGCTAAAAAAAGGATTTTCCTCACGAAGGGAAATGTATCCTAAATGACCTTAAAATTATGTCTATAACTAATACTGTATGATTCTATGTAGAAAGATACTCAATAATAATAATAAAGGCCTGAGTTTTGGCCCTATGAGTCAAGCACGGTCCATGCGGACCAGAATGCTATTTCTGACAATAATAAAATGTCATCAATAACTACTCATGGAGCAATTTCACTTTGATACACTACTGCATGAATTGTCATAATTTACAAAGTAGCTACTATTATTATCCTCATTTTACAGATTAGGAAACTGAGGTTTAGGGCTGGTGGGCAATTTGCCTGGGGCTACACAGGAAATACATGGGGAAGGGTGTAAACTCGGGTCTCTGATGTACAGTCCATGCTTTAGAGGGATAGATGTTACCCCCCAAATTTCCCTAAGCACTCCATCTGAACAAACCAGACCCTCCGGAGCCCTCTCTGAAACCCCAGGTTTGCCTCTGGTTTGAGCTCATTGGCAGGGCATTTTAATAGGGAGGAACACGCTGCCTTGCAACAGCATCTCTGCCCCAATCAGGGATTCACCTTTGAGCTCCTCTAAATGAAGCCATTACCAAATGCTGCAGAGACCAAGTTGTCGAAAACTTCACTTGTTTGTAACTTTTCAGGAACCCACTGAGACCATAAAGTATTCTGAAGTGGTTATAAAGATGATTTGTGAAGCCATTGACAGTTGACAAAGTGCTTTGGAACATCTCAGATGCTCCTCCCCAAACGCCAGGAGGCAAACAGTACAACCTCTGTTCTCAACTCACTCACCAGCCCAGCCCTCTGAAGACCTGAACTTGAACTCTGACCTCTGCTACACCCAGAAACACGGAGTGAAGAACACTGAAGCTGGGCTTGCATGGTGGCTCACGACTATAATCCCAGCACTTTGGGAGGCTGAGGTAGGAGGATCATTTGAAGCCAGGAGTTCGAGACCAGGGAAGGTAATATAGCAAGACCCTGTCTCTACAAAAACTAAAAAAAAAAAAGAAGAAAAGAAAGTTAGCCAGGTTTAGTGGTATATGCCTGAAACCTCATGAAAGCAAGGGAGAGAAGCTTCTGTTCGGGGAAGCTTGGATGTCTCTTGCCCACAATGAAATGGGATCACTTGTTCTTTTCTTATTAACAAGTTTGAGTTCTTTGTTGAATCTGGTTATTAGACCTTTGTCAGAAATATAACCTGCAAAAATCCTCTCCCATTCTGAGGGCTGTTGAACGTTCCTTTTGGAAAAAAGTTTGGAGAACACTCAGGGATTGATGTAGACCTGCTATTTGATCCTGGAATTCCTCTACTAGGTGTATATCCAAAAGATCAAAAATCACTTGGCAACAATGATATTTGCACCAGATTGTTCACTGCAGCTCAATTCATAATTACCAAGTCTTTGAAGAAGCCCAAGTGCCCATCCCCATGAATGGATTAATAAATCATGGTATATGTATACCATGGAATACTATGCAGCATTAAAAAAAGGTGGAGACTTTACCTCTTTTATGTTTACAGGGATGGAGCTGGAAAATATTCTTCTTAGTAAAGTATCTCAAGAATGGAAAAAAAATATCCAATGAACTCAGTATTATTATAAAACCAATTTATAATCACTCACACTTTCATATGAGAGATGAATCACAACTATAGACCAGGATGAAGGAGAAAAGGGGAGTGGGATGGGAAGGGAGGGGAGTGGTTCGATACAGGGAGGGTTAATGGTGGGACCACACCTATGGAGCATATTGCAAGGGTACAAGTCAAATCTATCAAGTATTGAACACAAATGTCTTAACATTGTGATTAAGTAAATGAGGTGAAAGCTGTGTTACTTAGTAGGATGTAAGCACTCCATACAAATAATCAACACATTGAATCCCATGTAATGTATTATATATACATGTATAATTCATAAATGTTTTCATGATCTATGTATATATGACATAATTAAAAAAAAAAAAAAAGAAAGAAACCAAGGTAGGCGGATCATTGAGCCCAGAGTTGAAGGCTGCTATGAGCTAGGATCATGCCACTGCACTGGGTGACAGAGAGAGACCTTGTTTCTAAAACAAACAAACAAACAAACAAACATTAAAGCTGAACAGGGGCCTCTGAGATTATCCAGGCCCCAGGTTCCTAACCTTGTGTCTAGGGATCCCTTAACATGTGTGCAGTATTTATGAATATTGGCACATGCATATACCTTTCTAGGTGATTCAAAAAACCTTAAGGACCATGAGCTAACCTATCTGCCCTAATTTTACTGCTAGGGAAATTAGTACTTCTTTGTATTGTTCTAAAACTACCTTTCGTCAAATTCCTTTCTCCTTAAGCCACTTAATTGAGGTATGGCTGACATCCAAAAAGCTGTGCATATGGAATGCATACAACCTGATGAGGCTGGAGATGTGTACACTTGTGAAAACGTCACCACAAACTGTGATGTAAACATAGCCACCACCTCCCCTCCTAGTCTTTTTATTATTAGTATTATTACTATTGTGATAAAACTTAGCATAAGATCTACCCTCTTGGTAAACTATGAAGTACGAAACACAGCATTGTTAACCATAGGTGCTACGCTGTACAGCAGACCCCTGGGACTTGTTCGTCTCACATAACAAATTTTGTACTTGGCCTAACACTTTCCCATTTCCCTCTCCCCCCAGCCCGTGGCAACCAACATTCTACTCTCTGCTTCCATGAATCTGACTATTTAGGATTCCTCAGATCAGTGGTATTAGGTAGCATCCGTCCTTCTATCTGGCTTATTTCACTTGGCATACTGTCCTCCAGGTTCATCCATGTTATTGCAAATGGCAGAATTTCCTTCTCTTTTAATGCTTAGAAAGACTCTGGAGGTCAGGTTAACGAGGCATGTATGTGTACACACAATCCCAAATTTCATATCCATCCCCTGCCATTCCTGAAATCCATGTGATGGTAACCAGAGATGGTAAAGCTAGCTATGACCTGCTCATCACCTGCTGGGCACCATGCAACAAGTACGAATGTTCACAACTCACAGGGCTAGGTTCCATTAGAAGGTGCATCCCCACAGTATGGATAAGAACCTTGGAACTCTGAATGAACAGGTGAGCAGTCTAAAGACACACTCCCAGCAAGTGGGAGAACCAGGACTGGAACCCAGGAACGTGTGAGTCCAGAATCCCATAACCAACTCAGACAGTTCTGTCCTTCATAAGTGCCTCTGCTTGGCCTGTACAAAGTGCCAGAACTATGGATCCAGCTTCAGGACCAATCACTCTCCACCCTGCCTGACCACACACAGCCTCATTCTCTCCTTGGTAAGGAGTCTGGCTCCTGGTGCAAGCAAACAGCATTCTGAAGTCCCAATAGATGTCAAGGAGACGGGCCTGAATCCTGTCTCTTAGTTATGCTTTACATGAAGGGTGTTGGGCGAGGGTGGGAAAGAGAGGAAGGAGAATCTGCCTATCCAGGAGGGAGTGAAAATGCAAACTGAAATAAGCCTGAAGCCAGAGAGGAATTGGGTAGAAACAACCCTTAAATGTCATGCAGTAGATTAGAAGCATCTTCCAAGTTAACACAGAAGCAGTTAATAGGCCTGAGAGGAAAAACACCCTACAGAGTTGTTCAGTGAACAACCTGAACATCCATCATGGGTGGCTCTTTTTCAATAACCAGGCAAATGAAAAAAGGACAGAAAAAAAAGCAAAGGGACAAACCCTAAAGATCCACAATGAGAAGATCACTTCACACCCATTAGGATAGCTAGACTCAAAAAGTCAGACAGAAACAAGGGTTGGCAAGAATGTAAGCGATCAGAAACCTCACACACTCTTGGTGGGGAATGTGCTATAACGTGATCCCGCTGCTTTGGAAAACAGTGTGGCCGTTCCTCAGATGATTGAGCACAGAGTCACCACAACACCCAGCAGTTCTACTCCTAGGTATTACACCCAAGAGAAAAGAAAACATATATCCACACAGAAACTTATACACAAATGTTTATGGGAACATCATTCATAATAGCCAAAAAGGAAAACAGCTCAACTGTCCATCAATGGATGCGCAGATAAACAAAACGTGGAATATTATTCATCCATAAAATGGAACAATACATGCTACTACATGGATGAATCTAGAAAACATTAAGTGAAAAAAGCCCACCTGCTATATGATTTCATTCATATCAAAGTCCAGAATAGAAAAATAATATAGCGTCAGAAGGTTAGCGGTTGCCTAGGGCTGGGGGGGTGGGAGGGTGAGAAGGGGCTGGCAGGCAGGGATGGGGGGGTAACAACTAAAAGATACAGGATTTCTTCTTGAGGTGATGAAAATGATCTAAAATTGACAATGGTGATGGTGCACATATCTGTGATTGTACTAAAAAGCATCGAATTATATACTTTAAATGGATATATTATATAGTGTGTGAATTAGATCTCAATAAAGCTGTTAAAAAAAAATAAAATCTGCCAAAGATTCAGCACCAGCAATCATACAAGGAAAGAGAAACAACTTTATACCATATGCGTTAAAAGAATTCCTCAAAGAAACAGGAGGTTTCTATGAAAGCGGGAAGACGACCAATGAAATATCATGTGGGCATTTAAGTGTTCACACTTGGGGCCTGGAGACTACGAAGTCTGACTTTGGTTTGTGGTCCTGGCACCACAATTAGCTGTGTAGCCTCAGGTAAGCAACTTGGTCTTTAAGCCCTGTAACGATCCCATAGTGCTGTGGGGAGAATACAGAGTTAAGACACAAAAAGCATTTGTATTTGGTACCTGGCAGCTACTATTACTACGATTATTATTGATATTGGTGTTATTGCTCATCAACCCTAACTAGCATGTGCTAAGGACCCACTGGCATTTGGGGTGCTGAATTAGGTTCAGGGAACATCATAGATTGGTCTAGACGTCTCCTTGGGAAATTTTCAAATACTAGGAAACTCAAAATCCTATTGTCAAAGCCAAGGTATTTACTAGAAATTAGTATTGCCCAGATCTGAAGGTTCTCTTTAAGAATCCTTAACTCTACATTTAGTAAGTTTCACCTGTACCCTTCTAAGATGCACCATAGATGTGATCCCACCAATTACCCTCCCTCCACCCATCCTCCTCCTTCCCCTCCCCTCCTTTGCCCCATATAAATGTCTTAACACAATAACTAAGAAAATGCCATGAAAGCTATGTTAACCAGTTTGATGAAACTATTTCAGATTGTATGTGAAACCAGCACATTGTACCCCATGATTGCATTAATGCACATAGCTATGATTTAATAAAATATGTATACATAAATTTTTAAAAAAGAATCTTTAACTCAAAGTTTTCATTTTTAAAAAATCAACACACAAAAATCGCCATCAGATTTCTGCACTCACAAGAGTACTGTGATTATGGCTGAGTTGGCGCCTGCGTCAGATTGAATTCTTGGCCCCAGTTCCTCACCTGTCTCTATCACCCTTTCCCATGTGACTCTGCCTTAGACTCTATTTTATGGGTGGCTTTGTGCAATCTGTGTTCAACCATGACACTTCTGGGGCCAGTGGGATGTTAACAAATACAACACAAGCAAAGTCTCAAAACACAGAAGAGCTTCCCTCGGGAGCCCCTGCTCCTTCAGCCTGGGGCCAGAACAAATATGCTCCAGAATCTGGGACAGACCTGGTTCCAGCGTAAGGAGGCAGAGGCCAAGTCGCCCAGTGATCCCAGCTAAACCAGCTGAACTACAGTCAACCATCAGATACATGAGCAAGAGAAAATATGGCTGCTCTATTCCAGGCCTCAGCAGACTATGGCCTGTTGCCTTATTGTGTAGCTTACCACCTGTTTTTGTATGGCTCACCAGCTAACACTGATTTGTACATTTTTAAATAGTTGAAAATAAATCCAAAGAAGAACAATACTTCATACTGTAAAAATTATATGGAATTCATATTTCAGTATCCATAAATAAATTTGTACTGGCACATGCCACACTTTGGCTGCTTTTGCGCTCCCATGGCAGAACTGAGTAATTGTGACCGCCACTGTGTGGTCTGCAAAACCTATTTAGGATCTGGCCTTTCACAGAAAAATTCCCAACCCCGATTTTATGCCTCTGAATTTTGGGGTTGTTTCCCAGTAACAGTTGACTGCACAACACTAGTTATTACTACTTGCCAAATGAACAGTGAACGATTGCAAACTTAATATGTAAATGGCGTATTCTGGCAAAGAAAAGGCTAAGAGACATTGTAGCAGTTATGCTAACAAAAGAATTCCCAGTGTTACAAAGAGAGACAAATGGGGAAATAAAGATATCACACAGTACATCAAATGCACTCCAAACATCAATGATACTGTGTCTTAGGAGTCACTGCCATATCCACCTTAGAAACGGTAATTTCACTTCAGTAAAACAGTATCATCCATCACATTAAATTTGTTAATTTGAAATATGTTGAGGTGTTTGTAATTCTGTTCTTTTTGAATTTGCCAATTTGTTTTGCTGTTATAGTCGTTGAAAAGGTGTAAGTAAGAGAAACTTGTGTTTACTTACATGCCTTTATGTTTATCCTTTTTTTTGAGACACAGTCTGACTCTCTCACTCTGGGTACAGTGCTGTAGCATCATAGCTCACAGCAACCTCAAATTCTTGGGCTTGAGCAATCCTCTTGCCTTAGCCTCCCAAGAAGCTGGGACTACAAGTGTGTGCCACTACACTGGGCTAGTCTTTCTATTTTTAGTAGACATGGGGTCTCGTTCTTGCTCAGGCTGGTCTCAAATCCCTGAGCTCAAGAAATGCACCTGTCTCAGCCCTCCCAGAGTGCTGGACTTACAGGAGTGAGCCACTGTGCCAGGTCTTTCTAAATAACAGTAAAATGAAACTAATGTTACATGGGACTCCACCAACATTAGAAGTCACCTGAACACAAGTCAAGAGAAACAGCTGCAGTAGAACATGGTGAGGTGCCCAGGAGTACAGAAGGTCAGGTTAGGAGCAGGTCAGTACTAGAAATAGGCCAATCCGGAATAATTTTTCATGTTCTACAATTGTTCTAATATAATAGATTTGGGGAATTATAGACTCTGCTCCTGCTAGAAATGGTTTAGTATTTTCAGGGTAAAATCTTTCTTTTAGTTTATGATTCCATAACCAAACTGCTTGCATTTGTAAAACAGCTATATGAGCTCAGCCCATTTAATGCTTCTGATGTTAAGAGGAATCTCAGGATTGAGGTACACATTTTTTTTAAATTTTTTTAAATGTCAGATTAATATGAGGGTATAATTGATTAGGTTACAATGTTTGCATTTGTTAGGTAAAGTCTCTGCTGTAGTGATGTCTCTTAGGTGGGCATGTGTGAGATCGGCTACTGGCTTCATATTAGTATTGAGTACATTGGATACTTGCCTTTCCATTCTTGTGATATTTTACTAAGAAGAATGTGTTTCAACTCCATCCAGATTAATACAAATGATGTGATATCTCCATCCTTTTATAGCTGAATAGTATTCCATGGTATACATATATCACAGTTTATTAGTCCATCCACAGGCCGATGGAAACTTAGGTTGTTTCCATGTCTTGGAGACTATAAATTGAACTGTGAAGGGACACATATTTACTCCCCGAAGAGCTGATACTGAATCAATGTTTTATAATCCACAGCATCTGAGATCATAAGTGACGTTTTTTAGCCTCATCTTCTACTTTCCTTCTAAGCACAGTCTACGCTTCTGTTATACCTTATTACTACCACCCCCCTCAACATTACACGTGTGCCCCAGGGCCTTTGTACATGCTATGCCCACTGTTTGTATGTCGTGATCCTGACGTGGTAGGCCATTCTCCTTAACTCATCTCTCAAAACCTAGTTCAGTCCTAGAAGCAAGGATACCCTGATAGCAATCACATACCTAGTGGATTCCATATGATTGCTATTTCCCACCGCAAGGAATCAGAGATTCTAGGAAAGACGGCTGGAACATCTTCTTGTGCCAGAAAGTAAGAAAGTGCTAAAATAATGATGGAGATGCATCAAAAGAACAAAGAACCAAAGAAAGTGCTAAAGTAATGATGGAGATGAATCAAAAGAACAAAGAACCAGTTTGAAAGGGCTCCTTTTGGCCAAATCTATGGTAACTTAAACATCAAAATGAACAATGACAGGAATGGACTACATTACAATTCAATGAAAAAAGAATTCATAAGTCCATATAGATATTTAAAATAATTTTAAAATAAGAGATGGTGTGCAGGAGAAGGCTGAACACCTTTTTTTTTTTTAACAGAAAAATGTCAAGTAATAAATATAGAAGAAATGGAAGAAATATAAAAATCATTTTGAACCATGAATAATAACTAATACAGGCAGGAACCTTTACCAATAGTTGCTAAACCCACTGTGTAAAAGATGAGACAAAGTGCCATCACATGTTCTGACGGTATGGCTAACATGCCATGAGAAAGCTCTACTGCAGTGGTTCTCAACCTTCCTAGTGCTGTCATGCATTTTCATTGTTACAAAGGGGTCGCGACCCACAGGTGGAGAACTGCGGCTCTCATGTCACCTGGCCCGAAAATATACAACCTGAATCTACCCTGGGGAAACCAATCAGACAAATCTAAACTATGTAGCATTACAGAAACTACTGGTCCAAGCTCTTCAAAAGTGTTGGTGTGATAAAAGAGAAAAGAAATGCAGGGCGTGCCTTTCTAGAACAAAAGAGACTAGTGGGACATGACAACGCGTCACTCGTGAATGGGTCTTGGATGGGGAAAGGTACAATCTGAACATGGACTACAGATGGGACAGTGTGGTATTCATGTTCAATTTCCTGATTAATAATTATATGGTGGGTAAATAGGGCCAGGGACGGCTACCTACCCTGGTAGGTCAAATTCAACTCCCACCACCTGTTTTCAGATAGTTTTTGTGCTAAGAACATTTTCTGCAATTTTTTTTTTTTTTTGAACACAGTCTCAGTTTGTTGCCCTGGGTAGAGTGCTGTGGCATCATAGCTCACAGCAACCTCAAACTCTTGGGTGCAAGCGATCCTCTTGCTTCAGTCTCCTGAGTAGCTGGGACTACAGGCATATGACACAATGCTCGGCTCGTCGTTTTTCTTTTTTCTTTTTAGTAGAGATGGGATCTGGCTCTTGCTAAGCCTGATCTCAAACTTCTGAGCTCCATCAATTCACCGGCCTCAGATTCCCAGAGTGCTAGGATTATAGGTATGGACCACCACACCCAGCCTACAATTTTTGTTGTTGTTGAGACAGAGACTCTCTTTCTTGCCCAGGCTAGAGTACCATGGTATCAGACTAGCCCACAGCAACCTCATACTCCTGGGCTCAAGTGATCCTCCTCCTCAGCTTCCCAAGTAACTGAGACTACAGGAGTTTGCTATAATACCTGGCTAATTTTTTCTGTTTTTAGTAGAGACAGGGGCTCACTTTTGTTCAGGCTAGTCTTAAACTCCTAAGTTCAAGAGATCTTCTACCTCAGAATCCCAGAGTGCTAGGATTACAGACATGAGCCACCACATCTGGCTAGTTTTTGCCATTTTTTAATGACTAAAAAAAGGTCATGTCATTTCATTTATATTCTTTTTTTTTCTTTTTTTGAGGCAGAGTCTTATCTCAGCCCTGGGTAGAGTACCATGGCATCATTGCTCACAGCAACCTCAAATTCTTGGGCTTCAACAGAACCTCCTCCATAGCCTCCCAAGTAACTGGGACTACAGGCGCCCCCCACAACACTAATTTTTTCTGTTTTTAGTAGAGATGAGGTCTTGCTCTCGCTCAGGCCAGTCTTGAGCTCCTGAGCTTAAACAATCCTCCTGCCTTTGCCTCCCACAGGTGCTAGGATTATAAGCATGAGCCACCACACCCAGTCCGTTTATGTTATTTTCATATATTATATGAAATTCAAATTTCAGTGTTTACAAATAAAGTTTTATTGAAACACAACCATGCTCTTCATTCATATTTCATCCATGATGCTTTTGTACCACAACAGCAGAGTTGAGCAGCTGTGACAGAGACTGTATGGCCCACGAAGCCTCAAATATTTACCAGATAGCCTTTTCAAAAGATGCTTGCCCAGCCCCTAGTATAGAAGAATGCCTGACTCTTAGGAAACAGAGGCTGAAATGTTTAGAGGTAAAATGTCACAATGCTTATATCTCAAACAATTCAGAAAGCAAAAAAACAAAAAAATAATGTGTGCAAGTATGGACAGCAAGAGAGAAAGCAATGTTATAATTATTATCAACAGGTGACTCTAGAAACAGGCGTGTGTATGTGCATTAGACAATTCTTACAACTTTCAACAGAGTTGGAAACTTTCAAAATAGTAGAAATTAAATAAATAAACAAGTATAAAAAGCACTTGGTCACGCATACACATACACACACACCCAACCTGTCTCAAATGCCCCTTCTTTTCTTCTTGGACAATCCTGTTAACTCCTCGCTCCTCTGAGCTCCCCCAAACATGGTAAAACCTGCCTGTTTCCATCACAGCTGTGGCACTGCAACCGTCTGCTTCCACTCCCATCTAGGCCAGGTACTCGGTGTCTCTGAGACTCTATTCCAGAGGGTGTGCCGGGAGGTTCTGAATGTCCAATTTCAAGTTTTAGATGAAATCCCCAGTTTTTTGGTGGAAGCGAAATGAGAACACTGAAGCACCATTTCACATCTGCTTCTCCAAAGAACAGTAGCACTCTGGCAGGTGGGAAGGCTGCCTGGTCTGGGGCAAGTAATTCCATTACACAGTGTCCTCTTTAGAAGGGCCCCTGGGAAATCTGTCCAGTGTCAGTGCCCAGAAGGGAGGACTCCTCAGAAGGCCTCTGGGACTTCTCACGTTATGGGCAGAATGCACTAGTAGCCATCCAGGCTCCCACTCTCAGGGGCTGCCAGATCTGGAGTCTGCATAGCTAGGGGGTGCAGATAGAGGGCATTACGGTGTGCATTTATAGTCTCATTTCTGGCTCCATGTAGGGTCTCCACCCTTGTTTTTCTTTCCTCTTTCTCTCTCCCAGTTTTAATATGTTATCATGGTATATTTTATGTATCCTGCTAGGCTGCCCTAAATCCCTGCTGGAACAAGCTGAGGTCTGAGTGAAAACTTACACAGAAACCCTGAGCTGGCCTCCTCATCCTTCTGTTTCTTTATAAAACCTTTATAAAACAAGACTGTATGGCACCTCCAAGCACCTCACACCTACAGCATTGTCCCTGGCCTGCACGGTCGGAAGGTGGCTAGGGAAACCCTGGCAATGATTTATGGCATTTATATAAGATGAAAAAGCAGAGGAAGGGGCATTTCTTTTCTAAACACAGAAGTGCGTGCCAGACTCCTGCCAACACAGCCAGGCCGCAAAGGAAAGATGCAGAGTGGCATGACCATTCAGTCCTCCTAGACACAGGCCCGGGATCTGTGCACACAGTGGGGCCAGCTTTCCTCCAGGGTGAGAAGAGCCGGACAGGGAACTGGTGCTGGGCAGGAAGGATGAGGAGAATAGAGTCAACCAAGACAAGGAGCTAGTAAGAGGCACGAGAAGGAAGGGAGGCAGAGAGGACCAAGAGGGGGGAGGAGAGGGTAGGTTCTGGAGTCAGACTGCACAGGTTTGAACCCCAGCTCAGCGACTCACCAGCTGTTTAGCTTTGTGCAGAATGACTCATCCTCTCCAGGCCTCAGTTTTCTCAGCTGTGCAATGGATAGAATAATACCTACATCACAGAAGCGTTGTTAGGATCAAATGCAATTATGCTCTAAAGCGCTGAGCACAGACCCAGACACATAGTAGGTGCTCAATAAACATTATCAGCTAGGCTTATTGTGACTACCAGCATTGTGTCTACTGGAACAGAGTGTACATATGAGGGACCATGAAAAGAAATGTCATATTGGATGGGAGCTACAGCTTTGGAAGGCAGGCAGAGGGTAAGGAAAAGACAATACCCAGGATGGCTTCGGGGCAGAACTGGACAAATGAATGCAGTTTACTTAGGATGTGGGGCTTCCAGATGCTGGTCTAAAATCAGTGCCGTGGTTCTGCCCACCTTCCTCTCCACCCCCTGCCACACCATTCAGCCCACCCATCACCTGAGCAGGCGGAGCTGTCTTCATGCCTGCTTTTCCCCAGCTGAGGCCTTAACACCCACCCCCCCCCAACTCACACTTACACACATATGCACTTTCTTTGAGTCTTTTTGAGTATCTGGTCTCTTGAGGCCTCCGATGTGTCTCATCTCTCAGATACCCAAAGATCAAAGCCTCCACATTGTCCCACGCCTGCAGCCCCTCTCCTCCCCCTCCCTGCTCCCATCTGTTTGCTGAAGTGCTAAGACCCTGGGAAAGAACCACCCCAAGAGAAACCTCCCGGCCACCAGCCCACCCTCTAAACGACAGGCTAAGCCCACTCTTAACTAGCAAGCTAGTCTATAACTAGGCTGCAAACTGCAGGGTCTCTTTCCTCCCACCACTGACCCATGCCAGGCAGCAAACCTGGGGTAGTCTCTCTGCTTTAGAGATTCTCAATTTTCCTCCAGGAGGCTATACCAAGGGTATAAACCCTGGAGATAGGAAGAGGGGATCCTAATAGTCCTTCCCTGGGCATGGCCCGAGATTTTTTTCCTTTGCCATTTTCTAAAGGTTAAGAAGCCTCGGGCTTCCTCTGTTGAACTTCTATCCATCCTTCAACACCCATCTCCAATCTGCCCTATTAAAACCAATCCCCTTCTTTCTGCTTCTACAGCCCACTGCAGCACTATCGTCACCAGTAACACTCTGCCTCTGTGTTATCTGCCTGGGAATGAGTTTCCTCTCCTACCAATTACACAGGCCCTACTCCTCATAACTGAACCATAGGTTCCATAAGAGCAGAGAGAAAACCTCATGCCCTTCTGTTACCCCAGAGCTCCCTGCTCAGGACCTCGTGCTTGAGAGCTGCTCTGTGTCTATAAGGTTAGACCAAATTTGGACCCATAATCGCACATGGCCTGGGGTGGCTATTCATTGCTCCACCTCCTTAGTCAATAAGAGGACCCCATTCGAGCCCTGTAGCATCATGAAGAGGCATTATCCCTGGAGGAACTACCACGGACCAACTATGTGAGTCAGAACTGCTCAGTTAACCTCTTCAGCCCTGCGTTTCCATCTGCACAAGAGAGGCAGCCACGGGAAAGAGCACGAGATGACAGAGGAGCCGATATACACCTGGGAGATAATTGCTCAGTGGGCAACCAGACTTTTAAAGCATGCCACGCATCCTTGCAGGTTCCCTCTCTTCACTTCCAACTCACACCTCAACCTATCTGGCTGCTACCCACGAGACTGCTCCCACTAAGGGGACCAAGACCTTCATGTCACCTGAGCCACAGGCCATGCCCAGGGAAGTCCTCAGGTTTCCCCACTGCAGCACTGACCCCACCACCCACCCCTCCTCCTCCTCACTTCTCACTGTCTCCTCCTACCATCTATGACTTCTCAGCTCCTCTTCCTGCAAGGATTCTTTAACCGGAATTCCTAAGGAAAGCTCTCTTCTCTCTCCTCAAACACATTTTCTGCAGGCCATCCTTCCCTTCTCAGGGCCTCCAAAGTATGTATTTACATACTTAGTTTCCCCTGCATCACAGAAGTGTTATTAGGATCAAATGCCATTATGCACTAAAGCACAGAGCACAGAGCCAGACATGCAGCAAGCACTCAATAACGTTAGCAGCCTGGCTTATCGTAACTGCAGACCCACACAACGTGCCTCTGGACAACCCTCCCTGGGCTGCGCACAGGCAGCTTGGGCTTGACTCACCCCAAACTGAACTGCCTTCTCTGACCTCCTCAATCTCAGGCCACCTCACTCCACCACCCTGCACATTCTAATAGATGTCCTCTCCAGACCTACACGCCTACTAGTATTAGTTTCCTATTGTCGCTGTAACTAACTGCCACAAGCACAGTGGCGTAAAACAATACACATTTGTTCCCTTAGAGTTCTGGAGGTCAGAAGCTGAAAAATCAAGCTGCTGGCAGGGCTGGATTCTTAATGGAGGCTCCTTACCTTTCCCAACTTCTAGAGGCTGCCTGCAGCCCTTAGCTCCTGGCCCCTTCCTCTATCTGGAAGGCCAGCAGGGCAGTGTCCTCCAATCTCTTCCTCTCTGGCACTGACCCTCCTGCCTCCCTCTTATAACATGCTTGTAATGACAATGGTCATACCAGAAAAAGATAAATCTCCCCATCTCAAGATCCTTACTCACATCTCCACAATCCCTTCTGCCATTACGGTAATGTATTTACAAATTCTGGGGATTAAGACATGGACATCTCTGGGGAGGCACTATTTGGTCTCCTTCCCTCTGCTCCAATCCTCTGTGCTATTGTCCCAGTGACACATGCTGAGCCACCCCCTTCCATGTCCAGGGTCTAACGGAACCTTCTGAGGAGAAGAAAAAGCATAGCAGCCCGTGTCTTATCTCTACTCCACTCCCCACCACTTCTTCAGCAGCTCCACCTCCTGCTGGCATCTTAAGGATGCTGAAGTCTCTCTAATCAGCAACCCCCCTTGACTCCAGCCAACTCTCTTTTATCTCTTTCTTCCACTTCTGATCTTATCTGTAACCAAGCTTCAGAGAAGTGACCATGCCTGGCCACCTCCATGCTAATCACGTTTCCACCCCTAGAGCTCTTCTACAGAGTCTCTGCAGATAATTCCTTGTTTGGAGAGGTGCAAGTATCCTGTGCATTGTAAAACGTTTAGTGGTAACCTCCATCTCTACCTTCTAGATCAGAGATTTTCACCCAGTGTGCTGCGGCACCCTGACATGCCGTGAGAGAATCTTAGGTATGCCATAAAAACTTTTAAAGATCATTAATTAAATTATTTTCAAAAGAAGTTCAAAAGACAGTAAGTATATTCTTCTTTTTACTTTTTTTTTGATCAATATAATTTAAGTGTGCTGCAGAAGTTTAACTATAGGTTCAAGTGTACTGTGAGATTAAAAAGGTTGAAAAATACTGTTCTAGATGCTAGTAGCATACCCCTACCCTGAGCTATGACAACTAAAATGTCTCCAGATATTGCCAAATGTCCTAGGTGAAGGGCAGGGCTGCAAAATCGCTCTGGGTTGAGACCCACTGGCTTCCCAGGCACTAAATCCAAGGGACGCTTTTCAGTCCTTCTCTTGTTTAGCTTCTCAGCAGAATTTGATATCATGGCCCTTGAGAACCTCTGCTCTCCCTCGACTTCCAGGTCACCCACTCTCCTGGTTTCCTTTCCACCTCCCTGGATGCTCTTTCTCAGCCTCCTTTGAGGAATAAAGCTCCCCTTATGGATGAGGGACTGCTGAAGTTCCTCAAAGCTTAGTCCCAGGCTTCCCCATCTCTCACACAGCCTGGTGTCCCTAGGGGCTTCCCTCCACACCCCTGGCCCTGCTGACCGCCTATGCACAGGTGACTCAAAGTGACCCCTCCAAACCTCCCCTTCCAGCTCCAGACCCATAACATTCAACCTCTTACTTGGATATCTTGACATCACTCCCAACAAGTCCAAAGCCAAAACTATGATCTCTCAACCCAACATCCTCCATTTCTCAGAGAAAGGCACCTTTATCAATCTGTTGGGAGAGGAAACTGCAGATGTCTTTGACACCTTCCACTCCCTTACTTAGCCAATTAGTCATTTTCAAGTCAGAGCTGTCATCTCCGACATAGTTCATCTCCATGTCTTTGCCCACATCCTGGCCCCAGTTTCCACCATTGCTGACTTAGAGAACTACCACAACCCTCTGGCTGGGGTGAGGGGAGTGGGCATCCACTCCTGACCACCATCCCTGCCCCCCATCAGCTCTCCAGGCTATAGTCAAAGTCTCCCTTTCAAAACATAAATATGACCAGGTCACTCCCTGCTAGCCCTCACTTAAAACAATCTGAAAACTTCTCACTATTCCCTAAATAGAGAGTAAAGGTTCTAATCCAGCCCATTGGGCCCCACAAGATCACGCTTCCACATCCTCCTCCAGGCGCCCATGGTTGCTGCACTCTTGGGCCCTCCCCCTTTTTCCAACTTCCTGGACTGGCCATGCTCTCTGCTGCCACAGGGTCTTTGCTTTTGCTATTCCTTCCCTCTGGCTGCCCCTCTCCAATCTTCACATGGTATAAATTCTCTTCCTCCAACCATAGCCCAACTAGCAGGAAGCCTTCTCTGATCTCTGGCCATGTCACTTCTCTGGTCGTTCACTTTCTCCTCACCTCGCTATTACCCCATCACATATAGAGCTGTAATTTTATATGGATTTGTCCTATTCTTAGATTAATTCCATCTCCCCCACAGCAAACTCCATGAGGACAGGATACATGTATAATCTGGCCAGCCACTGTATTCCCAGGACCAGCATGGGGCCTGGCATAAAAGGAGATACTCAAGATTGCTTCTTTACTGAGCGGGAACCCTCCTGCCCGTTGACTGCCTTTCTCCGTTATCCCACCTTCTCCCTTCTCTGCCCGGTAACTCAAGCTTGGCTCCTACGAGCTATCTTTGGCAATCCTTCCTAATATCTTTGAAAACCTTCTTCCTCACTTTGCATCCTATCCATCAATATATCGTAAGGATTTTCCCTCCTACATCTCTTTCGCCTTTGTCTGCCTGTAGCACCTGAGTTCCAGCCACTATTCTTACCTGAACCCCCACCTCAGCCTCCTATTTGGAATCCTGATTTTCTGTGCTGCAAACTGACTGAGTCACACCTCTGCTTGACTATACTTGACACACTCAGTGGCTTCCCTGGCTGACGAAATGCACAATGACCCACCCCCTGCCTTCCTCTCCTGCTAAATTCTGGCTACTCCACCTTCAGGCTCATTGCCGCCAACAAGCTGGGACTTCTCCAAGTTCCTCTCCCTGATCGTCTGTCTAAATGGAGCATTTTTCCATCCCTCTTCCAAGACTAACTGTGATTCATTCTTAAAGTTTTAAGCTAAAAGGAAACTTTCTCCAACCCCCTCACTAGGCCAATAAGAATTATTATAATAACTGATGTTCCTGTGTGCTTACAAAGTACAAGCATAATCCTAAGAACTGTACCATGTTGACTTTTTCATCCTCACCAACAGGTGTAATTATCCTTATCATACAAACAGGCACTAAGAAGTAAATGACTCAACCAACTGATGTGGATTAGATCAGGGGTTCTCAACTTTCCTAATGCCAAGGCCCTTTAATACAGTTGAGAACCACTGCATCAGATAGTCAGTCCCAAAGATGGCTAACATTTTGAACCAAGGCTCCAAGCCTCAGATACTTGGGTGCTATGAACACCGCCATGCCCCTCTGTGCTATGTTCCTAAGGCCTCCTGTGTCCCCACTTTGGTCACAATAATCACATGTGCACTTCCTTAATGCCTGTCTTCCCACTGCCTTAGGTCAGGAATTCTGCCTGTCTTACTGAAGCCTTTACCTGCAGTACCTAGCCCAGTGTCTGGCATTACAGCTTTGGAAGAAGGAAGCCATGCCCCAGATCCAAGTCACCCAGCCTGGAAGAGGAGTTAGGTAAACCTTTCAGAAATGCCACTGCCAGACACACAGGAGGACTTATGGGGAAATCGCCCTGATTTACTGATCTGTTGACCTACTGCCAGGTAAGCTCTCTCAGCCTTGCCTTGGACACCAAGGGTGGCAGCCACTCTGCTGGGCAAGGGGACAGCCAGATCCATCATCCATTTGTCCAGAAGTGAAGGCAGAAAAGCTCTTAGGCCAGGCAGGGCCAGCCTATAGCTCTGCCTGCTGGTTTCCTTCCATGTTCTCTGACAACCTCTCCCATGGACCCAGGGAACACTCACCAGCCACGAGAAGAAGCCAGCTGATTTGTCCTGGGTGGAGATCTGCCCCTCATAGGGGCCGAAGATGTGGCCTTTGGGGATGACCTCATTTATGCATCGCACATCATTCTCTCCACTGGCTTCCTTTACCACCTCCATGCCCTGAGGGATGGTGAGGGCCGCCCGGTCTGGGATACCCATGGGTACCGGTGTGTCAGACACAAACACTGGGGGACCATGGTTCGGGCACTCATCCACAAAGTATTCCTGGCAGGACTCACAAACTGGAGGGACAGAAAGAGGAGGGAGGGCCTCAGTTATTGCAAGGAGGTAGGACCCCATAGAGAAACCAATGGACTAATAGGAGGCCCACCCAAGAACAGCCTGGGCTGATAGAAAGCACACTGTGTGCAACTCAGGTGTCCCAGTCCTGGCTCTACACCAGCCAGCTGCAGGCTCCTGAATCATCAGTAGTAATAACCCTTCACCTTCCCTGGGGGCTCAAAGAAAGCACCTGCCAATGCCAAGGAAGCCAGCAGATTCCTTTGTCTCAAGAGTGAGTATGGCTTTAGAGTCCAGTGGGTCTGTGTTTGAATTTCAACTGTACTTCTGTGGGCCGCAGGACCTGAGGCGGGATACTTAACCCTCACCAAGACTCAGTGTCCTCACCTGGAAAATGGGGCCAACAACAGCCACCTCAATGGCTAATGCTGAGGACTAACGGAGGCCTGGACCTGGGCCTGGTACATCACAGGCAAGGCCCTATCATTAGTACCATTCTTGCAAATTCCCTAAGCAGGGATGGGGCCACAAGGCTGAAGGGAGGAGGAGCCCAGAGCCTCAAGCGCAACTTACACCAGAAGTCCACTTGCTGGAAGCTTTTGGGCATGATGAGGTCACGCTTCCCCTTCAGTTTCTTGGGCTCAACTTCCATGGCTGAGGAGTCTGGTCTCCTAGAGCTGGCCAGAACAGGGGCCAGTAAAGAAAGCAAAGAAGCCATCAGAGAGTGAGAGCCCAGCGGGCAGAGAAGCTAGGGACACGGGCTGAGAGAGCCAGGAGGTCAAGGGGACACGGGCTGGGCAGAGAAGCCCTAGCCCACATGCTGATCAGGGGAGGGTGTGGTAGAAAGACTGGGGTCCTGAGACTTGGGCCCAGGCCTCTCTGGGTCACTGCTTGAATTTTTCTAGCCTATGCTCCAGGAGCTGCCAGGAACAGGGTTAAGGAAGGTGGGCAGGGAGTGAGAACTTTTCTTAGGGTTCCCAACCAACACAGCCCAGACCTCCCTCCCTCTCCAGTCCCCACACAGGGGCCTCACCAGGGCTGGCCATACTCCTGGTCGCGGAGTGGTGAGCAGACCTCTGTCTTCACTACTGTCACCATGTCCCCTACGGCTGCCTTGGTCTGGGCCAAGCACTCCTTCATGTTCTCAGTCATTCTGTCCTGGGACGCAGGAGGTGGGACCAGCACAGGAAGAGGATCAAAGAGATAGGGAAAGAGGGGTGAGTGTCGCAGAGGACAAGTGGGGGTCCCACGGAGTCTGGTTACCCTCCCTGCCATCCCCAGAGGAAGCGCTTGAGAACACAGACAACAAAAACAGCTGTAGCTGGGCCAAGAGGAAATGCCATTTCTATCCCAGGCTGGTCCTGGGGATGACTGGAGCCACCAGCCCCATGGGGTCAGGGGCCCAGGGCAGCTCAGGCCAGAAGGCAGGAGTGGGAAGCACAGCCTGGACCCCAAGACCAAAGGGCAAAGGGCAGGAGAGTCCCACATGAGCCTGGGCACACAACTCTGTGAAGGGACCAGGGAAGGGACAACTCGAGTCCAACTGGGGTCAAGATGGGTGGGCACCAGAAATGGTGCCAGGCAAGAGGGACTCTTCAGCCCCAGGCTGCCAGAGAGTGCTGCCAGCTCCTTTGCCAGCTCAGAGCAGGTACAGGCGGGGCCTGGGGGTGCTGGTGTGGGCAGGGCTCAAGCCCCACACGGTTCTTCCCAGTCCCCTGCTTACCGCCCTCCACCATGGCGCCCCAGGGTCCTCATGCCAAACCTGGGGACAATCTTCAGGGCTGGGGTGGCACCGCCGCTCGGGCTGGGACCGCACTGGGCCCAGGGACTGGGCGAGCAGCGTGTGTGACTCACTACCCGGGGCCCTGCTGGCCACACCCCTGCTCCTCGGCTAATCAGCCCCCTGCTCCCCACCGGGGCCCCAAAGCCAGCGGCTGGGAGGGGTGTGGGGAAACATGACGGCCTGCCCCCTCCTCCTAGCTGGCGGAGCCAGGGCGTGCGGAGGGAGGGGGATGCCCGGGCCGGCCGAGCCTTCCCCAGCCTCCCCCTCCGGTCCCCAGCTCCCAGAGCCTGGGGGGGGGGGGTAGGGGCGCCCCGCACACGAGTCCGGAGGAGACAGTGTGAGCTCCGGCGCAGCGCGGGAGGCCGGGCACGGGCCGGGGCGGATACGGCCCGCTCTCTGCCTCTCACCAGCCTTCCCGGCGGGGAGCTCCCAGCCCGGCCCGGCCCGGCCCGGCCCTGCCCAGCGCCCGCCCCGCCCGCCAGCCCCGGCATTCCTTGCGGGGGCATGTGGCTTCTTGCCGGCCCCGGGGGCACGCAGTTGGCTGGCGGCCGGGAGGGGGGCTCTCGGGGAGCGGTAGGAAGCGGGCGCCGGGAGGGGCAGAGGGAGGGGGCCGTCGCGGGAGGCCACTCCGAGCCGAGCCTGGGCTGTGCAGGAATTTCAGGGCCTCCCGCGGGGCTCAGGCCGGGGGGGAGCTGGGGGGCGCCCGGCGTGGGTGACAGCGCGGTGGAGGCAGGGCCCCAAGTCGGAGCCGGGGGGCGCAGGGCTGTGAAGGGCGTGAGCGGCCACCGAGCAGACACCCAACACACCTCGCCGAGCGCTGACCGCACGCTGCTCCCTCCCCACCTGCTCTGTGGCCCCGGTGGGAGCTGGCGCTTCTGCCCCGCTTTGGTGCTGGGCTGGCCTCAAAGCCTACATACGGACGGTCCTGAGCCACCTGTGAGGGGACAGGGATTGGAGGAGATGTCAAGTGATTTGCTCAAGGTCACATAGACCATACTCAGTGGCTACTGAAGGCTGGAGTGCCTTCTGTAAATCGGAAATGGGCGAAACCAGAAATCCCTGTGTACCTTTCAGGTCTGGTTCACCTCCTTGCCTGCTGTATCCTCAACACAGTTCTCTCTCAGAACAATCACAGGGGCCACCTGAGACTGGGTGGGGGTAAGGCCCTGTGGATTAGTAAAGGGTTACTGAGCACCCCTGCCCTGAAGAGCGGCTCTCACTGGAATGGTAATATTCCTGCACAGTACACCCTGAGGCAGCCAAGTCTAGAGGTTAGGAGCCTGGGCTCCGGAGGGGCACTGAGTTCAAAACCCACTGAATTGGCTGTGTAACTCTGGGCAGGTATCATGGACTGAATGCTGTGTCCCCCTCCCAAATTCCCATGCTGAAGTCCTAAACTCTCCATGTGACTGCACGTGGAGACAAGGCTGTGAGGATGTGGTAAAAGATTAAATGAGGTCAGTAGGGTCACAAGGGTTCACTGTCCCCACCAAGTGAGGATGCAGGGGAAGGCAGCCATCACTGGAACTGAACAGGCTGGTACATTGATCTTGTGCTTCCCAGGCTCCAAAACTATGAGAAAGAAATGTCTGCTGTTTAAGCCACCCAGTCTGTGGCATATTGTCAAGGCAGCCTGAGCCAACTGACATGGCAGGTTCTCTACCTTCTCTATGCTCCCGTCTTTCCTCATCTTCAAAACGCTGCCATGACTGTCCAGCTCCTTCCATACTCACCTCTGTCCATATCATAGACCCATACCCACAGACATGAGTATTACATATGGACAGAGGTGAGCATGGAAGGGGCTAGACAGTCTCTGTACACGCTACTGAAGAAAGCTGATCAGAAAGATGAGCACCAGTGACATCATTAAGAGGTGGCTTTAACTTTTTTCCATTGAATTAAATTTATTGTAAGTCAATCATTACAAATGCCGGCACTTTTTTAGAACATACTGCTGAGGACTATTTTATACAGGGGCCCCCAGCTCCAGCCTCTCTGCCCTCCACCAGCCCCACCTGTGTGCCATGTCTCATCCTGGCACCAGGCCTGTGAACTCCCTGTGTCCTCACCTGGAGCACACCTGGGAAACTCCCACTCATCCTTCATCCCCTCCCTGTAATACCCTCTCTTAGCTCCACATCACATGACATTGGTCACACAAGTCTTTTGTTGGCATGATTGTTTGCTTATTATCTGTTTGTTGTAATAGATTGTAAGCTCCCCATGGGTAGATTGCCCCCTTTGTTCCCCCTTTGTTCACTATTGAATTGCCACTTTGGAACAGTGCCTGGCACCAAGGCTAGGGAAAGACAAGCCAGGGCCTGGGGCATATACTTTAAGGAGGCCCTCACTCTCAGGGTAATGCACTTACAGGATTGGCACCGGAGAGTGAGGGCCTCCTTAGATTTCCACCCTACACACCTGGCTTGGCTGACCTTCCCCCTCAGCCTTGCTTAGCACGTAGCATATTCTTAATAAATATTTGCCAAAAGAAGTAGTGACCAAATGACCCATTTCATATGCACTGATCCCTCTAATATGTTCTGCTGGCCCCAATGAGAATCTCAACTCTAAGAGGCTTCAGAAGGAAAGACAGAATGGATGGGTTATTATTTTGGATTCTCTTTGCCACAGGGCTGTCTCCCAGTGAACTCTTGCCAGGTAGGTAGCAAGACAGACTGGAGGGGCAGGAATTGGGTGGTGAGGTGCACTAGAGGGTATGATGGAATTAGACTCATGAGGCCCAGAGCCTGATTCCAACAACCAGTTAAGAAGCATAAGCTGTGTAGCCATGGCATACCACTTACACCCGTAGGCCTTAGTGTCTTTTTGGTAAAATGGAAAGAATTATAATTGCCAGATGGTCCTCATGAGGAATAAATGAGAGAAGAAAGACTGGAAAGGGGGAAGGAAAGAGAAGAAAAGTAGGCAACATAAGAGAATAAAAGATGGAGGGGAAGAGGGAGAGAAAAGAGGAGAAGGAAGGGAAAAGTGGGGAGGGCAAGGAGGCAGAGAGGACTGAAGTATACACACGATTTTTTTCAAGTCTTAAGGTCGCCTCCAAAGCATCCCCTATGGGAAAAGCATTAGTTTGCATCTCAAAGTAGAAATGTCTATAGGATACTTGCTTTCATGTGGTATTTCTCATTTACATCCCACCTTCATCACATGAAAGATGTGGAATGCTTTATAAAAAGCACATACTAAATGTTCAGGAAACAACCAGGAAAAGGGTCTTTGAGAAAGAGGGGTGGCAACTATATCAAAGATCCTTTGAAAGATGGTTAGCGATCAAGCTTTCCATTTAGTTCTGAGCCTCCTGGCAGCCAAAGCAAAAAAGGCAATGTGACAAGAGTTCTCAATATTTGACACCTATTCGTTTATGCACCATTTTACACAACATAACGATTCTCTCCATAATTGGAGGAATCCAGCTGCCCGGAGAACCAGGATCAAGCCTCACTTGTATGACTGATGAGCATTATAATTCTCAAGGGGCCCACAGACATCTCCACTTTGAGATAGAGATAGATAGACTCTCTGGGTCTGTAATAAAAGTTGTAGTGGCAAGGAGGGAGGAGATGGGATATGGCAAGATCAAATGAACTTCTATTGGAGAGAGATAACGCAGGCTGGTATCTGTCCTTCACTGGGTTCATCTCAGCAGAGATGAGAAGGTCTGGGTCTGGTGAAGCCCCAACAGCCTTTTCTGCAGACTACTCTGGCCCTGGTGGAGGGCTTGGGGGAAGGGTGGTCAGCAGGCCTCATGGAGGATTCCAAGCTGCTGGCAATGCTCCCTGTCAGCTGGCTCCTCTGAGTCTGCACATGCAGAGATTAGGCTTGTTGCAAACCCAGCAATGAGATGCAAACCCAAAAGGAGGGGGCAGAATGCAGCCCAGAAGCCTGCAGCTCTGTTTTCACCCTTGGCAGGGTGCCAGGATCCTTGAATGCCCAGGAGCCAGTAGAGCCAGGGGACTGGGAATCTGTGCTTACTTGGTTTCCCGAGAGACTGCCATATGTGAAGGAAGGTCAACTGTGGTACCCACCATAGCATCCTCTGTTGTCCCCCATGATAACATGAGGGAGTACGAGGCTGGAGGCTGGCCCAAGTCACACACCAACCTGGGTCAGGTATCCCAAGCCCTGGGTCTTAGTTCTGGTGTGCTGTCAACTGTTTACATGGCCCTGGGCAAGTTCCTGTCATGCCCTCAGTCTCCCCTTCCTGAAAAATAAAAGGTCCAAGGTTCTTAACAGTAAACCATGGAGGTGGTAGGCAAGGGCTTAGAATTATGACACTTACATGCTCAGCAAGCCTAAAGAGCCTATAAAGACAATAAATGCTTTAAACTTCTATGTAAGACAGATTTGCAAATGAATAGAAACTTTTGTGATAAATGAATGATAAATTTATTAAAAAGTGTTATTGGTTCAGTGCCCATAGCTCAGTGGTTAGGGCACCGGCCACATGCACCAGGGCTGGCAGGTTCAAACCCAGGCCGGGCATGCCAAACAACAGTGACAACTACAAGAACAATAACAACAACAACAAAAATAGCCGGGCGCCTATTGTGGTGGGCACCTGTAGTCCCAGCTACTTGGGAGGTTGAGGAAAGAGAATCACTTAAGCCCAAGAGTTTAAGGTTGCTGTGAGCTGTGATGCCACAGCACTCTACTGAGGGTGACATAGTGAGACTCTGTCTAAAAAAAAAAAAGTGTTATTGAATTTATGAAAGCCTTATGTCACTGTGTATTTCGTTCATCAACGGATACCCGCACAGCCACTAACAAGCTGTGTAACCTGGAGAAAATGATTTAACCAATTCTACCTCAGTTTTCCCATTTGTTGAGTGGGACTGACATCAAAGCCTATCTCAAAAGAGCTGCTTTACACTACATAAGAACTGGACTATAAGATGAATTCTATAAATATTATTTATTCATTTTATGACTATTTAAAAGTATAACATATCAGATATGCCTGTTGGGGATAAATTTTTGACATGAAAAGAGGGTCTTCACAAACATTTAATACTCCGGATAGATAAACCCTTGTCAAGAATACTATAAAAATGCGTATCCCAACAGGAAAACAAAATGGGGGAAAAAACATGAACAAGAAATTTTCAAAGACAGAAAAATGAATGACTAATATGCTTTATGGAAAACCATGAAAGCTTCTTAATACTCAGATAAATATAAATTCAGCAAATAAGTATCATTTTCCTCTATTAAATTGGCAAAGATTAAAAATCTTGATGACATTCAGAGTTAGCAAGAGTGTGATTGTGATTAGAGTGTGAACTGGTATAACTTTTCTGGAGGTTGATTTGGCAACACATTATTAAAAGCCCTGAAATGGCAAACGCCCTATAGGAGCAACTCCACATCTAGGCACATATCCTCAGGATGCCACTAAGTCATGTGCCAAGATTTACCTACAAAGCTGTCCTCTGCAATGTTACTTTGAGCAGCAAAAAAAGGGGAAATAATTTAAACCCCCCAAACAGGAAGGAAGTTAATATACAGCATCCAGTGAAAAATTAGACAGCAATTAACAATGCTGGAATAGAATATTTATTCACATGGGAACACATACTCAATAGATTTAAAGTTATGAAGTGATAGACGCCAACAAGAAAAGGCTACATCCTGTACAATTCCAACTATTTTGATATTTTGGAAAAGGAAAAACTAGGAAGACAGTAAAAAGATCAGCGGTTACAAAGGGCTGAGAGGAGGGAAGGACAATAAGTGGAAAACAGAGCACTCTTAGGGCAGTGAAACTGTTCTGTATGACATTACCAAAGATGGATGCAGGTCCTCATATCCAAGGGTGGCCATAAAGTTCGTGTGCAATTAATTGTGAATTTCCCAACCCCCACCCCCCCCACAACACCAGCAGTGAATCCTAAAGTAGACTATAGACTTTGGGTGATATTGACGTGCCAAGGTAGGTTCATCAGTTGTAACAAACATTCCCTGCTGGTGGGGAATGGTAAGGGGGGAAGCTGTGCATTATGTGTGGGGGCAGGGATATAAGGGAACTCTGTGCTTTCTGCTAAATTCTTCTATGAGCCTAAAACTACTCTGAAAAAGTCTAGTAAAAACTGAAAGTTATAGAAGGAGAGATAAATCATTCCACTTAAAATCTATGTAGAATGATACAGATTTCCACACACAGGTCTGCAAGGATATATTTTGGGATATCACTAATGGCTAATTCAGGGGACGGTTGTATGTTTATGTTTTCTTCTTTTTGCTTATGAATTTAAAATTCTTTAAAGGAATTCTTCACACTCATTTAGTTTAGAAATTGCTAGAGAAGATAATTTCAAAGGTCCTTCTACCTCTACCCTCTTGTCATTAGATGCTAACACCCAACCAATTAGTTGGGAGGAAGGAGGAATCCAAATTTGAGACTCAGTACCAGGCATAGAAGTGGCGATTGATGCATATTTGATGAATCAATCAATCAATCAATCAGGGCCTTAATATCGCTACTTTAAAGCACGCCTGTTTTTGTTTTCATGATTCCCATTTTGAAAGATTTTGTCTATGAAAAAGACTGCATGCATTAGGTAATAATTAATTCATCTTCCTAGTTTTTCCTATGCACACAGGGTATGTGATAACCAGGGTTAACCCACTGGTTAGTTGTTATCGCCCTAAGCAAAAGCAAAGAGATGCATGTTCACTCACTCATTCTGCCTGATCACATTCTCTGAGCTTCTTTATGTTTAAAAACTAGTTCAGTGGATAGATTACTAAATGGAAATGAGAACTAAAAAACTACAACTATATGCTGTAATGTGAAGTTGTGATGCTGAGAAAAGAAACAAGATCCCTAAGGGTACATACAGTATGAGTCAATGTACATAAAGTTATTTTAAAAACCCCGAAAAAACAATGAACAGAAAAAACCAACCAGTCACATCTTGGTGTTAGAAGGCAAAGTTGCAGTAATTTGGGGGAATAACTGGAAAGGGGCAGGAAAGACATCCTAGGATGCTGGATGCTGGTCCCATGGGTGTGTTAAGTTCATGAAAATATGTGGAACCATACTATTATAGAATGTGCATTTTTCTATATGTATTTGTATGCTAATAAACACAAAGAAAAACTATCTGCAGGGGCCCTAAGGCAAAGAATTCCTATGTGGGGTCCTCCAACTCTGTCTAGCCTCTGATTTTGTAACTGAGGGAATCAGGCTCTAGCCCAGGGGTCCTCAAACTACGGCCGGTGACAATATCGGGCCCACTGGGTGTTTTTGCCACTGCTGCCTGTCCTGCTTAGCAGTGGACTTATCCCGAGCCAGAGCACGTGTGTATGGAATGTGCACCGCACTCCCCTCCTTCTCTCTGTCTCTCGACTCCTCCTCCTAGTCTCGGTGAGACTCATGATCAGAGGAGTCACGAGCTTGCCTAAGATGCAGAGCCTGCTGCTGCCTGAGGATGGAGGTAAGAACAAGTTAGGATTGAAGTTAGGAGGTCTTTTTTTTTTGCAGATGGGAGTGGATTTTTTTTTTTTTTTCATTTTAAATACTGTATTTGTTTCTTTGTTTGGAGTTAATAAAATTTTTGTATTTTTTTTTGTTTTTATTTTTTTTTTGCCGTTGGTATTGTTTTTTTTTTTTTTTTAATTTTAATTTATGTATTTGTTCCTTTTTTTTTTTTTTTTTTCGCAGTTTTTGGCCAAGGCTCAGTTTGAACCCACCACCTCCGGTATATGGGGCCAGAGCCCTACTCCTTTGAGCCATAGGTGTCACCCCTGTTTTGTTTTTTTACTTCAAAATAAGATATATGCAATGTGTATAGGAATTTGTTCACAGTTTTTTTTATTTTTTAAACTATAGGCCATCCCTCAAATGGTCTGAGGGACAGTGAACTGGCCCCCTGTTTAAAAAGTTTGAGGATCCCTGCTCTAGCCAGTGGTGGCTCCTGCCTGAGTCATAGCAGGTGGGATTCAGGCCTGCCGCACAGAGCACTTTCCACTAAGCGTCACAGTATTGCTGGTCAGGGCCAGTGGAACACAGTGCCCCAAGGTGGTCCCTCCTGCAGAACTTTTTAAAGGTGAACTGTTGGCCCTACCATTGGTAAGACTTTAATGGGAAGAGGTTACAGAAGCAGTGTAAAAGTTCATGAGTTGTGGAGAAGATGATCAAGGGTAGCACCATGTTTTATGTGTTTGCTTCTCACAGTGGACACTGCTGGTGGCTTATCTGGCATCCATTCCTCTGTTACTCTCCACTAAAAGATGGGCTTTGTTCAGGTACCACAGCTCCCCTACAGGACGTCTGGAAATTCAGAGAAACTGAGCCTTGGCCCAGCTCCAGGCGTGAGCTCAGATTCAGGGAAGACAATTATAGCATGCCATCTTCCTTCCCAGTGACTGGATCAGAAACCTGGCCTTTCCCTTCAAGGTCAGACACCTGACCTTCTCTGGCCCATTCAAAGAGAAGGGAAGAACTTTCCTTTCCTAACTTACAGGAGATTGCACACAGCCATTGTTGCAAACGGGAGCCAAGTCCTGCAGAGGACCCAGCAGAAAGCATCTTCAGCATGAAACTTGGTCATCAGAGCAAAGGAATGGGGTGGTAGAATAATAAATACACAATTGTCCCTTAGATTAGTTCCAGGACACCCTCAGATACCAAAATCCTTGGTTGCTCAAGTCCCTGATATAAAATGGTACAGTATGTGTTTGCACGTAACCTCTGCACATCCTCCAACATACTTCAAATCATCTCTAGATTACTTATAACACCTAATACAATGTCAATGCTATGTAATACCTTGTTAGGGAATAATGACAAGCCCTTAACCCGTGGAGTCCGGATAGGTAAGTTTTGGAACTGAATTGAATTGCCGGACACCCAGTTGGGTTGGATCAGAGGTCTGGGTGGTGTTGGAAACCAACTCAGAGATGGAGACTAACTGACGTGGTGGAGAAGCTGAACCAGCAGGTCCCCAAATCTACCTCTGCATAAATTGTTACACTGCTTTATTGCCTGAGTCTGTTTTGAACAGGGTTTCTGTTATCTGCACCCATGAGCTATCCTCACGGGATCCCTGCCCTACTAAAGTACATTTTCCTGCTGGCCACACCCTCCCCTAAGCCCAAGATTTGAAATGGGCTTTCTCTCTCACGCATTACTGCTGGGAGGGTAAACTGGTACCTCCATGGGGAGCACTTTGGTCCTGGGGAACTTTTAAAAATGCACATTGCCTTCAATCCTGCGATTTTACTTCTAGGGATTTCTCCAAGACATGTGTGAAGAGTATTCTTTGCAGCCTTATCAAGGACAACAAATGACTGGAAACAACCAATGTATCCATCAGAGGGTTGGTTAAATAAATGCCTGTGTAACCAGACAACAGACGGCGGTTTCACAGAAGGAAGCCAGGGAACAAACTCAACCCCCTCCTCCATGGCCACCACCCTGCTCCCTCTTCCTGGAATGGCTGTAAGGTCAGCCTGACAGGTCCTCCTGCTTCCACTCTATCTTTACCATCCAGTCCCTCTCCCCAACCCCTCATCCCCCGCTCAGGCAGCACAAATGCCAAAGCTCTTCAGTAGTGTGACAGCCAGACACAGTCTGTGCCCCTCCTCCGAGACCTCAGCTCTTTCTGCTCCACCCCCATTCCCATCACGGCCACAGGAGCTGCCTTGCTGGGCTTCCAATGTGGCATGTTCCTGTCTTGAGCCTTTGCGCTGGCTGTTCCTATGTCAGGGGATGCCCTTCCGCATAGACCCATGTGGCTTGTCATTCTCTGCATAACCTACATAAAATTGCCACCCCTTACACTTTCTACCCCTCCTTCCTTGGTTTATCTTTCTCCAAAACAAGTATCACCACCAAATTTAGGTAGCACGTATTTCTATTATTTGCTTTTTGTCTCCCCAACTAGAACGTAAACTGCAGGAAGGCAGAGATGTTGGTCTGTTGTTTTGCTCGCTTCTGTATCCCTGCACAGGGCACGGTACAAAGTCAGCACGCAATAAACATTTGTTGAATGGCTTACTCAGTTGGCGGTGGAAAAAAACTTAAAAGTCAGAAACAGAACACAGAATTGAAAAAGCAGCAGAAAATGGTTAAGAGCATGGACTGTGATGCATTTAACAACTGCATTTAACAACTTCCATCTGTGGTATCCTGGGGGAATTCCTTAACCTCTCTGTACCTGGGAATACGGATAGCGCCTACCTGGTAAGACTGTTATGAGGAATAAATGAGTTAATATTTGTAATACGCTTAGAACAGCATCTATCACAAAGTGAGTAAGCTCCATATGTTACATGACATAAACGTGTCCCAGGCGCACGCCATTTAAAAGGACATACCCATTTCTTTATATGTACTCAGACATGCTCAGAATAGCTAGGCTGTGACATTTGCTGCTCCGAGACAAAGGGCTAGAGGAGGACAGGGACTTACTTCTCACTAAATTCCGCACCAGACGCATGCATTTCTGATTTTAAATATATACTAGGAATGGCTAGGCGTTATTACTTGTTGAGGTTGGGTGATAGGTATCTAGAAGTTTATTATACCCTTCTAGAAATCTACCGTTTTTGCATAATAAAAAGCAAAAATAAATACTTATTAGTGTTAATGGCTTAAAAAAATAGGTCCCAGGTTGCTCCTACCCATAATCCACCACTACCTTGAGCATGCCAGTGACTTAGGTAGGGGGCGGGGAGGAAGGAGGACTTTTCCAAACCACCTGCTGTCTCTGTGGAAGAGGACCCTAGAGTCCTGACAAATTCCCAGCACCCACTCTAGCTCTGGGATTCCAAGCATCAGCTCAGCCTGTGGAGGCCAAGGGCAAGCTGCAAGAAGTTAAGTCTCTGGGCTGAGGCCATCTGGGCTCAGGACGGCCATACTTTCAGATGACAAAGTGGGAGAGTGGGAAGGTCATGACTGAAAGAGACTGGAATGTGCCAACTGGTTTAAGGATAATCAGGACTACACAGAATCAACCATTTGTCTGATGCTAGGCACGTGCTGGAGACCCAGCTGCTCCTCTGGGCTAGTCAACTCCAGGCCCCAAGATGCTCATGAGGAAGGTGAGAGAGAGCTTAAGGCACCTTCCTCCAGTCACACCTGTGGCCCAGAGGGGCAGGGCCAGGATTCCAACCCAGGAAAAGGTGTATTCTCACATCTCACTGCCTCCTGCAGACCACCCGGCCTAAGCCCCTCTTCTCTAGACAGGCAAGTGAAGCCCAGAGGGGAAGGGTCCTCCAGGCTACCAGAGGAAGGCAGTGAAAAATAGGAAGACACCACCATCCAGTCTGTCTTGGAAGCCCCCTCCCCAGCCCTCTGTCCCCTGGCCCATCTCCAGGACATAACACGAACTTCTCACATTGCTCCCAATATATGGAGCCAGAGGCTCCTTTTTAGGGAGGTAGGACCCTGAGGAAACACCACAAGGTTCTTTTTCAGTGTTTTGGTCATGAGGAAAGGGGTCCCCTGTCTGGGCCATGAGACAGAGGGGAAGGCTTATGCGGGGAGAAGCTGTAGGGCCAGAAGGCCTTTGTTCACCCTGCAGTTCTCTCTTCTGTCACCCTATTACTGCTCATCCCACCCTGCCATTCTCACTGCCTGTTTATCCACCCAATCTTGCCTGGAATCTCAGAATTAAAAGAAAATTTCAAAGTCATGCAAATGAATGCTTCTCAAGGTGTGATCCACAGACCCTGCAGTTCCCTTCTCTCTCCTGTCACCCTATCACTGCTCATCCCACCCTGCCACTCTCACTAGCTGTTTATCCACCCAATCTTGCCCGGAATCTCAGAATTAAAAGAAACTTTCAAAGTCATCCAGATCAATGCTTCTCAAGGTGTGATCCATAGACCAGCAGTAAGCACATCACCAAGAGCTTGTTTGAAATGCAGACTCCTGAGCGCCACCATCAGACCTCCCGAGTCAGAGTGGAGTTCTGGGTTTACCCGGACACATCACGGTTGGAGAAGCACCAGCCCACATCGCAGGATGCAAGCACGCATAGTGACCGCTGACAGCAGGGAACACACTGGCAGCCAGCGGGTGTGAGATAAGAGATAAGTCCTCCGTGGGTCCTGAGCATCCCTGCACATCCTTTCTGAATATGTCAGAATGCGTCGCCTTACCCTTTTCTGACTGTGAGCCGTTTCTGGTGCTAGTCAAACAGGTAATTAAGCAAGTCAAGGTGACCACCATGTAATCACCAGGCAACTGCTTGCTGCCTAGAGAAGAGGAACTGGTTTGTTTACTACTTGTACAAAAGATGCTGCACGCTTAGCCCTGAGTTCTTTTGGTGCAACACAACCCTCTGTGCACACAGTCACCATCTGAGCCCATTGTGCTCCCCTCTGGGACGTGGGTGGGAGATAACTGGGGCTTCCATCCAGCTTATCCTCCTATTTGCTATGCTGTGAGTCCTAAACTGTCTTGCTAATCCATTGAATCTTGGCCATTTTTAGCCCTTACACTATAAGACTGAGGTTCGTCCAAGATTGTGTGTGTGTGTGTGTGTGTGTGTGCTCACACTTGCAGCACATGTGCCATTAGTGGTCATTATTAAGAATTAAGTACTTCCCCAGGTATTCATGGGAAGGCTCATACATGTAAGCTCCAACTAAGACCTTGATTTGAAGGCATTCAAGGGAACCTGACTTTTCTTGAGCACCTACTTAGTGGTGGGCTTTGTGCCAAGGTAGTTCCACTTTGGCATTATCTCACTTTATCCTCTTTCTGACCCAGCAGGGTAGACTGCAGCCCCTTCCTACATTTGAAGACATTGACTCACAAAGAGTAACAGGCGATGTAAACCAGCTGGACTCGAGCAATAAAGAAATAAACAAAGAATGAGATGATAGGGAATGATACCTGTGAATGCAAGGCGGTGCGATCACTGATGATTATTACAATTACTATACGTCAAGTTTGCAGAAACTGATGGGCACCCTGGGGCTTCTCTGGTCCAGCTGACGAGCTCATCATGGAGGCAGCACCATCAAGCCATCACACTCTACCAGGAAAGTGAACCCAGAAGGCAAAAGTCCTGCTGGGAAGGTGGTGGGAGTGGCACAGATACGGCTGATGCCAGGCTCTGTGCCAGGTGTTTACATACACTGCGAGGCACATCCATTCATCCACTCCTGACATGTCTTCATGTCTTACCAAGTGCCAGGCATTTGTCCTGGGTGCCAAGACCCCTGGGGTGAACAAGGTCCCCTACCCTGTCATGGGGCTGGCAGCCTGGGTAGAATGTCTATGGGTTTTCCTGTTAACATCTAATATCTTGGTGTCCTTGGGGAACCCTCATCTTCAGAAGCTTCACTCCAGGGATATCCCTCTTCCACAGAGGACCAACCAATCTCATATCTGCATGGCAGCCAGCATCATTGAGGAAGGATAGGGTATAGGGCCTAGTCAATTGGTGAGCTGCAATTTTGAGACTTTGGAAAGAGAAATCCCCTACTGCTGCAAGGATTAAAAAGAATAGGATATAAGGAAGCATCTGCTGGCAGTCAACCACTATGCCACCACATACAATAGTCTGTCTCTGAATGAGGCCAGTAGAGACCCTGCAAAGCAGCACAGACAGATTCCTGATGACAATGGGAGAGTCCCTGGATCCAACTGTACCTGAAGTTCTCAAGATTCTCCTGGACCTTTTGCTGAGCCCACAAATGCCTTTTTTGTCTACTCCTCCCTCTGTCGGATTATATTTAGTTCTGTCAACAAGTAAGTTTTGCTTGTTTTTCAGAAAGGAGATGGAGGCTCAGAGAAGTTAAGAAGCTCGAACAAGGCTGTACAGCAGCTGTCTGGAGAGTGTGCAACTCAAAGCCCATCCCTTTCCAGGTAGCAGTCTAATAAGGTCAATGTCAAAATGCAACGCTCATCTCCCATGGCAGGGAGTGCACGGGCTTCCTAAGAAGAGGCCCCTGAGGGAAATTAGAACAAGAACTTGCTCCATTCTGAGACAGGGCTGCATAGAGGCAAAGGGAGAAAGGAAACATAGGCTGCAAACTGGTGGCTGTTCTTTTTTTCGATTTTTATTTTTGCCAACTTTGAAGAAACAGAAGATTTCGTGTAAAAACATGGATGTTCAGCTTTTCTGGAAAATCGGAAGGGCTGGCAGGACCCTGCAGGCAGTCCCACGTGGAAACAGCTTGCTGGTGCTGAGAAGCGACCCTGCCCAGATGGGCAAGGCGCTCACTCTCCGGTCACGTCCACCTGTGTCATTCCTGTGCATTCCCTGCCTAGGCTGGGCATCAGAGTTTGCGGCCGGCATGGCAGAGACCAAGGTGCCACATGGACACCATTCTCTCAGAACCCGGCCTCCCTGCCTCTCTCAGCCCTGGCTGTTCCCCAATCCCCGGACACACAGAATGTCTCCTGGTAACTGTCAGGGGCTCAATGCGTACTTGGTGAGTGAAGGGAGAAACTGGGAAGAGATGTGGGAAGAGGTGTGCCATCAACCCACATCAGCAAGCAGCCTGCAAACCCACCCCCAGAGGCAGGGGAGAGTAGAGGAGGCCAGGAACCATGTCAGACAGCCCTGTGCTGCACTGCCAAGAGGCAACTGGGTATAGAAGTTAGGAACGTGGGCTCGGGAGTGAGACCCCTGTGTGCAAATCCCAGCTCCACTGCTTACTGACGGTGTGATGGGAGAAGTTATTTTACCTTCTGTGCCTTCAGCTGCCCCTCCATAAAATGGGGCTCATAAACAGCCAAATAAAGTTGATATGAGTAAAGTTGTAAGCAGCCAGGAAATAACGACTAGCCAAGCCTCTTCTACTGATGGACTCACCTGGGATAAATCCCTTTCCCTCTCTGAGCCTTCGTTTACCCATCTGTACAAGGACATGGCTGCCTGGGCTTGATTTTTCCTTAAACATTGCTGACTTTCTAAGAAAATGCCATGAAGGCTATGTTAACCAGTTTGATGAAAATATTTCAAATTGTATATAAAACCAGCACATTGTACCCCACGATTGCATTAATGTACACAGCTACGATTTAATAAAAAAAAAAAAAAAATTGCTGGCTTTGGCATTCTGTTACTATGCAAAATTAACCATTGTGCAAATTCCCAGAGCCGTACCACAAGAAGTATCCCAGCAGGTCACAGGGGTCCCAGCCAAACCATACCACCCCTGAACTCACAACAGACCCCAAGGACCATAATGATGCAAAGCATTTGATTCTAAATCCCTCCAGATAAATGTGCCTCAAGTCCCAGCCCCACGAACTGTTATGGCTCTTTTATGCTAGATCTTGATAACTCAAAAGCACAGGGACGTGCTGGAAGAAGCCAGCCCCGGGGGGCCCTTTCTGTGGTCCACGGGTGCCCTGTCCTGGGGTGGCGGCCCTTCTGAAAGCATGCAAACAGGCCTGGCCACAGACTGTTCACTGTGGCTGGCGCCCGGGCATCCAGCTGGCAGAGCCGTTTCCATTTCTCTCACACTCCCCCGGATGGGAAATGATTCATGAAAACCAAGAAGGTAAAATTAGCCCAAAGGCTGCCGAGTAATTTATGCAGCCAACAGCCCAGGGAGGGAGGGAGGCCTGCACTGCCGGCCCAGGCTGGCCTCCCAGGGGCTGGCAGGGGGCAGCCTGGCCATCTGGAGCCTCTGTCTCTGGGGTCTTCTATTTCTGGACTCGGCTTCCAGGACCACTGGCAAGGTTTCTGGAGCTTTTCCTGACCCCTCCTGGACCCACTCAACAGAGTAAAAGTGCCCCGGCACACACCCCTGGGGACCAGCTGCAAAGAGTCAGTGCATTGCCCAGGAGTCAGCTCATTTCACACCCACCTCAACCTCGGGAAGAAAGTTTGTCCTTCCCTGTTTTACAGGTGAGGAAACTGAGGCTCAGAGAGATTCTGAAGAGTGGAGCCAAATGCAAGTGGCAATGCCAGATTCACACCTAGACCTCATGTGCTCCTCAAGCTTCTCCCCACACCAGGTGCAGTCTACCAAGCCCAAGTTCTCAGGCAGGGCAAGGACATAGACCCTGGCAAGCCCCACCACACCCAGCATGTGCTATTCAGTCTCAGGACTATTCAACACCAGAACCTGACTCTTGACTCCAAGCTTTGTCCCAACTGGCAAGGTGGAGAGTCCCCGATATCCTGGCATCTTAAAAAGAGGCTGAGAAAGATTCAGTCTGAGCCCTGGGGCATAAATCATGCCCCTCCAAGGAGGAACAGAACAGCAGGTATCAGCGAGCCCCCAGTCTCACTGTCGGTGTGGCTGAGCCTAGGCTAGAACTGAGCCCCACTGTAGAGGTCCTGCTGTCACAGCTATTTACAAAGACAGCGGATCTGAGGGAGGATCCTCTACAGGCAGGGGAAGCTGAGGTGGCAGCACCCCCTGAGACAATGGGGTACCCCAAATCTGTTTCTGCCCCAGCACCTGCTCACACTTTGGGGACACACAGGGGTCTCATGAGCAACTGGCGAGGACTCAGCAGAAGGCAGTACGTGAGGAAGACTGGAATTCTGCCCCACACGTAGGGGGTCTTGGGCAAGTCACCTCACCTCCCCTGGTTAGAGATGGGCTGATGAAATTGACAAGAAAACGTGAGCGTGTGAACCCCCTAGTAGGCGAGGAGTCTTCAATCAGAAGTTGAAGGCCCGGCATGAATGTGGGCACAGTGCCTGCCTTTGGCCCTTCTGGCCTCCGTGGCTTTGCCCCGAGGAAGTCCAAGGCCAGCCACAGGTGACACCCCACAGCCATCCATGCAGAGAGAATGTGCCTCTGTCCCCTGGGGCGGGCAGCTGAGTGCCAGTGTAGACAGCTAGGAGCGGCACTGTTCGCTCACCAGGACATGGTTCAGAGGAACCCGAGGGCATCATCTCCCCAGAGGGACTGCAGCTACGTAATTCAAAGCCCTGAGCTCAGCACTTCCAAATACCACCGCGCTGGACCCTTCCCACCAGTGTCCAAGGGAAGAGGAGAAAACTGACGTTCAGATAGACAGAGTCACTTGCTCAAAGCTTCACACTCACTCATACAATTATTTATTTGATATAATTACTGTGCCTGCCATGTGTCCGGCACAGTGCCAGGAATGAGGAAGGTGGGTTCCCGCCTTGGTGGCCCCCTGGCTGTCAGAGGCATGACAGTGTGTAGTGGACACAGCACTTGCAGCCTCGCTGCCAGGATTCCAGTCCTGCCTGGCTTCACCCTGTATGATTGTCACTTAGCCTTCCAGTGCCTCAGTTTCCTTAGCTATCTGTATGTACTTCATAAGGTTACTCTGAGAATTAAGTGGAATATACAAGACACAGACAGCACCTGGACATAAGTGCCCAGTAGGCATGAACCCAAGCCCACATCCCTCTGACACAACTGGCCATGATCTTAGCTCAAAGCCAGGCCAGGTCAATAGCTGTGGTGTGACACAGCAGCAGGATGTGTGAGTGTCTACATCGAAAATCAGAAGGTGGGTTTGAGTGTTCCCTCTGCATCCACCAGCTTTGATGAGCCCCTTGGTCTTTCTGAGCTTCACTTTCTCCAGTCTAAAAAATGGTTCCAATGATGGCTGCTCTCTGGCCTCCCCAGGAGAAGCACCCGAGTCCCTGGGGTTGCTGCATCCCCTCTGCCCACACCACAGGACAGCAAGTCCTCTCTCTAGCAGGGCACACAGGCCTTAGTTGATGCTGCCACACTCTGCCACCCAGCCACCTCTGGCTACCAAGAGAGTTTGCTGTTGGGGATGGAGAAGGGCTGGGCCTGGGGCCAGCCATGGTGCTTCTCGCCTCTTAGGACATAATCCCAAAGCTCTGCACTTTCTGACCACACACATCACTGCCCAGGGGGCAGGAGGCCAAGTGGGGCTGCCTAGCCATGCACTTTCTGCCAAGACTGTCACATCGAATGGCCTCATGAAAAAGAACTGAACGTGGAGCCAAATGGCCTGGCTACCATTCCCAACCCTGCCAGCAGCTAACTAAGTGGCTTTGGGAAAGTCATGTAACCTCTTAGAGACTCAGTTTCTGCATCTGTGAAATGGCCTTGGCCAGGCTGCCTGATTCACAGGGTGGCTGAGTAGCTGCTTAGCCAGTGTACTTTGGGACATCGAAATGGGATGTGAGAGAAACAGCAAAAAGGCCATGCCTTCCAGCACCAAGTAAATCCTCAGCTGCAGTGATTTGGCCTGGGACTGAGAGGCAAACCCTCCTTTGGACCAGCTAGTGAGGCCCAGAGCTGTCCTCTGGGGGCTCTCAGGGGAAAGGCTGTCCCCAAGCTGCTTTCTTCTCCTGCCCACCCTGCAGGCCACGGGAGATCAAATCCGCACTGACAACGAGCCCCATTGAGTGCTGGCAAATCTGCCTGAGGTATGGGGTTACATTAGCAGGCTCCAGGCCGCCTCTGCTGAGCAAGAGGTCAGGATGACCTTCTTCCCTCCTCACAGGCTCTGGTCCAGACCCACCCGGGCCAAGCCAGGCAGAAATCTGATCACCTGCTGCAATCCCAGGCAGCAGCCACCTCTGGAACATCAAGGGAAATGGGATGAAGCTGTCACCAAGGCTGCAGCCATGAAGCTGCCCCCTGGGAGCACAGGCCTCTGCCTAGAGAAGTGGAGTCTAGGGTGAATGCAGCAGAGACCCCAGGAGTGTCATGTCACTTCCCTATGGGAAACACTCCGTGTGTGACAGCTCTCAGTCCTCACAGGGTTCAAGGACATACGTGCTATTGTTATATCTATTTAACAGAGGATAAAACTGAGGCACAGAGAGGTTATGTAGGATTCCCAGAGGTACCCAGTTGGTAAGGGGCTGAGCCAGTACTTGAATCCCAGAGCCCACCTACCCTAACAGCTGCCCAGGAGTCATCCACATCACTTGAACCTGTGCCTTTCAAACAAGAGCAGGATGTAAAGGAGACTGGGCTTCAGGGCCTCTGGCTACTGTTTCCAACTCTCTGAGGGCTGGCAGGGCCCAGGGTACAGACTTGCTCTCTGGTTCTAAGAAGAGACCCAAGAACAGGGAGAGGGAAACATTAGGTTCGGTGTAAAGTCCCAACAGAAAGATTTTAAATATTATGCAATAAATTTTTAAGAATGCAAAAGATTCCCAAAACCCAGCAATAGTTGCTCTAGATATCCCCAAGGAGGCACTAAAAATAAAATCAGAATTAACCAAAATGTCAGCAGTAGGGAAGGGCTAACGGATGATCCTCTCCAAAACCTACTATGAATTAGTAAAAATAATTATTATTACTGTTAGTATAGTAACTCTCTATGTACAACCATGGCTAGATTTCCTAGACACAGTGTTAAGAGAGAAAAGCAATTAGCAGAATAATCTGTACTACAAGAAACCATTTGTTTAAACATGCACTCCCCCATACCCACACTATGGTGTGTGATACATATTCCTGTAAGTTATGTGTGTCAATGTACAGAAAAAGATCTAGAAGGACATATACCAAAATAATAACTGTGAGTAATTTCCCCTGTGGAGCACTCTGAAATGCTCTGATTGTCAAGGAAGACTTTAGCTTATTTGTTAATATTTGATTTCTTTACAGCAAAAATGTACCTGTATATTCCCTATATAATTAGAACTTAGTAGAACAAACTAGAAAAGATACAACGAGCTGCCTTGGGAACCAGTGAGCTACCAGTCCCTGCAGGTATCCAAGCATCTATGTCGGGTTGGAGGGGATTACAGGAAGTTTAAATATCATAAGGCTAAGTGATAGTGGCCCCTTCTAAACCTCATGAGCTCCAGCGGGGAATAGGAGCGTTACATGGCTATAAGGGAACACAGAGCATTAGACCAGGGAGTAAAGAGAGACCGGGATTTGTGGATCTTCAATGTGGCTCAAGAACAGGTTGGGCAGTCAGAGGTGCACAGACCAGCTATGGGAATCCAGTCCCCCTGGCTGTGACCAGCTCCAGGGGTGCCTAGGGGTCAGGACCCTGTCTCTGGGAGGAACTTGCATTGGAGGCAATAGTTCAAGAAGAAGGGAGGAGAAGAGGATGGATAAGAGATGCTCACAGAGCTGACAGTCTACGACCATGACACTATGCCCATGCAATGGCCCGGGCCACTTGGGAAACCCTAACTCCAACACAGACCAAGGCTCTTGTCAGGAACTAGACCCTGCCAATATAACAAACAAAAGTCAATGAAGCCACTATCTCCAAGCTATGGGGTCAAGAGGAGAGCCAGGCCATGTGGGTCTAAGTCCCAGCTCTGCCTCTCACTTCCCATAAGTCACAGAACCTTGTGGAGCCTTAACTCTCTCATTGGCAAAATGGGCTAATAGTAGCCACCTCCCAATCTTGGCTGTGTAGCTGAAATGAGATGCTGTCCACTGGCCTCTTTGTAAACCATACAAACTCCCACAAAATGTGATTTCCCAACCACACCTTAAATGCTGGGAAAAGGAGGTGGCAACAACTGAGCTCCAAAAGCAGCCAGACTTGCTGCAAGTCTAGGAGCCCAGGGCAGCTGGAAAGGAGCCCACTGGGGGCCCCAGGCAGGGTCCAGGAAGCAGCTGGCAGAGGAATTCTCCAGGCAGAGAAAGGGGCCCAGGAGGAAACAGGAGTGAGTCTGAAAGGGCAAAGGAGACTTTCTTGGCCACTGTCCTAGAACTAGAGCCAGGGTGCTTAGGGATGGCAGGTGCCAGGGAGGAGTGTGGTTTCTACCTGAAACCAGGGGAGGGGACCCGTGGGAGCAGGGCCAGCAAGTCCTTGCCTCACCAGTAGCCCCAGGAACTAGGGCAGAGCTGGTCATAGAGCCAGAAAGAGGAATGAAGGTGAGAAGGGCAGAGGCCAAGCATTGGAGCAGCTGAGATAGGCTGCCCTGAGCAAAGGGCCAGTCAGTGCCCCTGGCCCCTGAGCATGGCCTTGGAGGATTTGGTCTGGGATTTGGTCTTGCTAAGAAAGCACAGAGGCCATGCAGAATAGACTCAGGTTGTCCTTTAAGGATAGTGGCGACGGAAAGTAAGGAGGTCCCACCTGGTCTGCACGGGAAGAGTGGGAAGCCTGTGATGGGTCTGGCCGCCCCAAGGTCTGCCCTCTTCTCTACCCCAAGGAGGCCTCCGTCTACTACAAATACAGAGTCCAGCATGGGTCCAGCCAAGGCAGAGAGAGCATAGCGAGCTGAGAACTCAAGACTCACGTCTTCACACACGACCAAGGCCACTGTCAAAACCAAGGCACCTCAATGACTCTGACTCTCCTGGTCCCAGAAGCCAGAGCCTAGACAGGCAAGAATGCCTATCCACCCCATTCTGCAGACCCCCAGGCAGCTGGACTCCCCTGTACAGCAGGCAAATGCTGGGGCCTGCTGCTGGGGCCCATCCTGTCTGGGAGCTGCAGGGAGAGAGGGAGCTGGAGGCTGGGCCACCCTGCACCAGGGCCCCAGAGGAGCGTGTAGGTGGGGCTGGAGAGAGAGGCACTTCTCGTAGCTCCCTCCCTGGCAGGCCCCCACTCTCCGTGGACTTGCGGCCACATGCAGGCCCAGGCACACCTTGGTCTGTTTCCAGCAGCCCTGGGACAGGGAAGGTTGGCTCCTCTGGGGACAGGAGGCTGCGATGGAGCTGAGAAACAGGGCAGCAGCTCCCCGACACTGCACTGTCTGCTCATTAACATTAACCTCCTCGCTGCCTCAACTGTGTGTGTCTGCTCTTCAGGATGCAATGCAGGTTTCAGCCCTGGCCCCTGAGAAGGCCATTGCATGAAGCCACTTCAGGCCCCTGCCCACTGCTGACCTTCTAGCTGGGAGGCCATCAGAGACTAGGCCTCCAGTGCCCGGCCAGCCCCCCAAACTTAGCTGCAAACTCCAGCCCTCCCTTCGGCTAACACACCCTGAACATGGCTCCGGAATACAACCTGGACTGCACCTGAATACCCCCTTGGATGCCCACCAGTCCGTGCACCCACAGCTCTGCTAGGAATAAGGGGCCAACCCACTGACCAGGACAACCTGGAAAGGCCATGTCACTCAGTCCACAGGCTGGCCTGCCTGTCCACCAGGACTGACTCATGTGGGACACAGAGAGACCTGTACTCCAACAGGTCACCCCACTGACCACCGAGAGATATCCCTCCTGAAGCTTGATGGCCTAAAGGAACACACACCTGGGTGGCCCCTTTAGTTCTTTAAGGCACCTACCCACCCATGACCTTATCTCTGACCTCAAATCCACTGCTGGCAGGACAGACTTTCTAAAGTGCTAACTATTCTAAATACTATTTTTCCCCCTGCTTAAAGACCATCAAGAGCTCCCCAGTGCCTCCAGTGCAGAGTTTCAGCTCCTTTGCTTGTCCTTTAAGGCCCTCCCGGCCTGGCCCTAACCTGCCTTTCTGAGTCATCTTCACCACTTGTCCAAACACCCAAGACTGTCTCCCATTCCCTGAACCACAGGATCCTCCCAGTGCCTGCCTTGCACATACTATTCAATACCCTTCCCTCTTCCTCCACCTGGAAAACTCCTCCCTCGAGGTCCGGCTCACCTTCACCATCCTCTGGGAAGCCTAACAAGACTTTCCTTCCCCACCTACCCAGGACAAAATGACCTGCTCCCCTCTGCCCCATAGCCATGAGCAATTAGGGCGCTTTGTACCTTCAATCGCAGTTAGGATCTGGACAAGCGCTGCTCAAACTATTTGTGGAAAAGCAATTTCTTTTTTTTAAGTTTTCCTATCTGTTGCCAACTGATGTTTTTGTGAAATACAATAAAAAATGACATGGCAATATCAAGTTGCAATACGAGTTTCTCAACGCTTACGCTCAAAACTGAGCCCATCTCGCTATAGGACAGAGTCACACACAGTGGACCCTGGTCTCCATGGCACTGGTTGGGGCACTGTGTTCCTGGTGATCCAAGAGGAACCTGAGTACAGGGTCTGTTTGGCCTCCAGAGCCCAAGGAGGCACTCCATCAACATCAGCTGACCCAAATAAAGGACAGAAAGGTCCCAACCATGCTGTAACATGGGCAGTACTTGGGCAAGGCACCCTCATTTCTCAGGTGGACACATAGAGGCACAGAGAGGGTGACTCACCTTAGCCACAGCTGGTCCACATTCTGTTCTCCACACCACCCAGCATCACAGGGGCAGAAACTTGGAATCTACAAGTCATACCATCCAAACTTCTGCCTGCACAGGTGGCCGATGGCATTTCTCACTGCAGAACCAGTGAGGCAATCCCCAGAATTGCTAAAGAGCTCAGAGACTGGAATCAGGAAGACCTGGGTTCAAATCCGGGCCCAGCCTTTCACAGCTATGTGACCTTGTGTAAGTCAAGTCACCTCTTTGGGCCTCAATTTCACCTCTACAAACTGAGCCTAATAACTCTAGCACCATGATCAACTGTGAAAGTTAAGTAGAACGTAGCCAAACATACTTAAAGGTTTCATTCTGGCTTGGTTGTCACTGATGTTCATAAAAGGCCTGGGGTCTCGCAGCCAGAAACTCTGCCCTGGATCCTGCCTCTCTGCTCATTCTCCCCCCAGACCCAGTATCTGTCCCTGGCTGCAAAGTTTGCTGATTTCTTTTGGAGACTTCACCTCCCTGTCCTCCCCCTCCTCCAAGCGATAGGGCTTCTCTCCTTCCCCACCTTCCCTCTCCCTGGGGCACCACTCCCATCCAAACGCCAGCCCACTCTAGCTAGTCTACCCTTTCCTTGGAACACAGATTGTCTGAGGAAGGGCCTTACACACACACACACACACACACACACACACACCGGAAGACACCACCCTGTTTGGTTGGGGCAGTAAAGACCTAGGCTGCAAGGTCAGGGATGAGCCCCAGCCTGCAACCTCCCTACCCCCTACCCCCAGTGTCACCCTCTCTGTACCTTGGGCCATAGCAATGCTGAGTCCGCCCCAGCTGGGTCCCAGTCGGCTGCCCCCACAAGAGACTCACTCCCTGCAGGGGCTGAGGGTCCAGTGGGCAATTCCCCACGCCCTTTGGTTGTCTTGGGGCCTCCCAAGCTGGCCACCTCCATTCTCTAGGCATTGGGCAGCAGGATCCTTTCCTGGACCTCACCCCTCTCCCTTGGGGAAAGTGAGAGATAGTGGGAGAAGCCACTCCCGGAAAGCTGACATTGTGGGGGTGGTTCCATATTTACTGGCTCAGTGACGTCCATACCAGCCCAGCTCGGTGCCCTAGTCACACTGAGCCTCCTGCCTGCTGGTTCCACTCTCGCCCCCAACCCTGCCACAAGCCTAGGAGAAGGTACCCACTGGTCACTGGGCCCCTCTCCACCCCAACTTCCTTCAACCACACTCCCTGGGGTCTGCTGCCTCTGTGCCACAAAGATGTTCAAGCAGTGAATGGACACCCTCTCCATTTGGAGGGTAGGGCATAGAGGCTGTGCCACATACTCTCTCTGGGGTCCCTACTCCGATTCTAGGAAAAGAAGGACTGGGGTGCAGAGGAAAGGGCATAAGATTTGGGGTTATAATTTGAGCTTGGTGGCTCCCTACATTGTCTGACCTCCAGTAAGTCACTTCCCATCTCTGACCATCAGTGTTTTTGGCTATAAAACAGGCAACACAAAAGCTGGCCTGCCTGACTCATGGGTTAATGGAAAGGGCTCAGGAAAAGGTACAGATGAGAAGAGAGTTCTGGAGTGCCCTTATGGATCCGGTGGGGGAGGGGAGGGAGAGGGCGGGAGAGAAAGCCACTGAAGGCTCCCGAGGCTCAGGAGTGCCTCACTTCACAAGCCGGACCCTGGCCCTCAGCACCCACTCCTGATCTGAACAGAGGGCCAGCAGCCTCCTGCCCCTCCATTTCCCCTCCCCTCCCCGGGGTCATCCAAATGTGCCTACAAGTTCTGACCCGTGAGGTTCCCAGGATGGGGAAAGGGTCCAATTGTGTAAGCCAAGACCCTATAAAACAAATCCCATTTTCAAAGCACTGAAGAAACCTGCTGGAAATTGTTATGTAACACAAACAGGTGACCTCTAATGCTGCCTTTGTCGATGTAGATCTCAAGGTGATTGAAAAGATTACATGATGGCTGGGTGATCTTGAGCTTGTCACTTAACCTGAGGCCCAAGTTTCTCACCCACAAATAGAGGTGGAAGCAACCTCAGAGGGCAGTAATCAAACATCCTGGTGCTGGGTACATATTCCCTCCAGCTACTCACCGCTCTGGAGGTACCAGTACCTTAGATTTGGTTTTGAAGACATGGAGGAAAAGGTTTTCTTTCACAGGATGCAGGGCAGGACTGACATTACTGACTCTATTTACAGACAAGGAAAATGAGGCTCAGAAGGGTAAAATGTTTGGCTTTGAACACAAGCCGGTGGAGCGGCAGGAGTGTATGAAGATGTGGCCAGATCACCTTTAAGTGGGCAGGTCACTGGGATGTGCTCAATCCCTTATATTCAGGCACTGCTGTCCCTAGCAAGGGGCACAAGATGATCTCCATGCCGGAAACATGCCCCCCACGCCCACTGACCTCACACCCACGGAGGTGCCCCCAGAGCTGCTCTCAGTGTGTCTTTCTCTAGAGTCACCCCTACAGCCCTGAGGGGTTGCAGATGGGGAAAAGATAACCCCAAGGGGGACAGCCTGTTGCCTGGGTCTCCCAGCTACCCAGTGCCGATCCCACCGGCTGGCTCCCTGGCTGTTCATGGTTCCTCTCCCTACCAAGGGGCCAGTCTAAGGCACTTTGACAGATCTGATCTGGGGGTGCTCTGGCTGCTCAGAAACAGAAGCTGGGCACACTCTCAGAAATGCCTATTCCTCCAAAACTGAGCCCCAATCTGTCTGCTCAGACTTTCAGAGTGGAGGGCCAAGCTCCTCCCACCCACCCCTGGAATGGCCACTCTCTGCTCTCACCCTCACCCTTGCCTTCCTTGATCACTGCACCAGCCTCCTGAGCAGCCTCCCTGCCTCCAGTCTCATGCCCAAGCTGCTGCTGCTGCTGCTTTCTGGAACATGGATCTGATCACCAAGTCAGCTCCTCCTCCTCAAACCCTCTGCAGCTCCTTGTGGCCTGGCAGACAGTGTAAGCTCCTTCTCAGCATAGCATTCAGGAAATTTCACAGCCTGGTTGGGGTCAGCTCTCAGGGTCAGGCAGGAGGACCCAAGAGCCAGGCAGCCTGGGTTTGAACACCCAGCTGTGCCATTTACCAACTGTGAAACCTTTGGGCGAGTTACTCCACCTCACTGAGCTTCAGTTTCCTAAACTGCAGAATGGGGAAACAACAGTATGGGGCATGGCCACAGAGATGAAAGATGACCATGTACTTTGTGCAGAGTAAGTGCTCAATTCTTTCATTCGCTCATTCCACAAATATTCAAGGTCTTATTCATTTCGTGTCAGGCACGATCCACATAGCAGTGAACAAAACTGACAAAAAATCTCAGTGCTCTGGGAACTTATAACTATATATTTACAAAATAAATAAGTAAAATATAGGCCATGTTATGTGTGCCATGTGTTAAAGAGAGAAAAAGCAAGAAGTAAAGAGAGGGAGAGCTGGGGTGGGTTGCAGTTTTATTATTTTTATTTATTTATTTTTTTTTTTGAGACAGAGCCTCAAGCTGTCACCCTGGATAGAGTGCTGTGACATCACAGCTCACAGCAACCTCCAATTCCTGGGCTCAAGCAAGTCTCTTGCCTCTGCCTCCCAAGTCGCTGGGACTACAGGTGCCCGCCGCAACACCCGGCCATTTTTT
>CAUYON010035839.1:0-14938 GCA_963573935.1 Arctocebus calabarensis
CAATCATGGGGCACAATGTGCTGACTTTATATACATTCTGAAATATTTTCATTAAACTATTTAACATAGCCTTCATGGCCTTTTATTTATTTATTTATTTATTTTTGAAGTTTTTTTTTTTATTGAATCATAGCTGTGTACATTAGTGTGGGCTTCACATGCAATCTGAGATATTTTCATCAACCTGATTGACATAACATTCATGAGATTTTCTCGTTTACTATGTGAAAACATTTTTGATCCGTATGGATGAGTCTTATAGATACCCAAATTATTAAGAGTTTTATAAACACACAAATTATTAAAAATAAAATTTAAATTGATTAGGTGGACTTTATTCCAAGCCTAAGTGATAGAATATGGATACCACCTAAAAGACTCCCAAACCAGAGTCTTCTAGATACCCAAATTTCTTCCAGGCATTCAGTTTGCTTCGGTGACCTTGGCTAGTGTCTTCATGGAAACAAAACCAATTATGATTTTTTTTCAAGGATATATAATCATCTTAAATATTATGTATGTATTTCTATTTCATTTTACAAAGAAGACATTTGTGCCAGAATGTTTTTTGCAGCCTAATTCATAATTGCCAAGTCATGGAAGCCTCCCAAGTATCCATCGACCTGTGAATGGATTAACAAATTGTGGTATATGGATGCCATGGAATAAGCCATAAAAAAGATGGAGACTCTACATCTTTTATGTTTACTTGGATGGAGCTGGAACATATTCTTTGTAATAAAGTATCTCAAGAATGGAAGAAAAAGTATCCAACGTACTCAATAGTATTATGAAACCTATATATAATCACCTACACATTCATATGAATGATAAAACACAACTATAGTCCAGAAAGGAGAAGGGAAAAAGAGGGAGGGTCTGTGGTGGGACCTCACCTGATGTGCACAATGTAATGGTACATTTCAAAATTATTAAGAGTAGAGTATAAATGTCTTTCCATAACAATAAGTGAGGTGATGGTTATGTTAACCAGTTTGATGTAAGCATTCCACATTGTATATCAAATCAGCATATTGTACCCCACAAATGCATTAATGTACACAGTTATGATTTAATAAAAAATTTAAAAATTGTAGATACATAATAGTTGTTCTGACTAATATTCTTAATGTAGAAATTTTGCTCTGAGTTCTTAGTCTGCTGTAGAGCATTTTGACTTTTCTAGTCAAAGACTTTAAGATTTTGTTTATATCATTCAGTACAGTATTATTGTTATTTTTTTGCTTTATAGTAGCAAGGTCTTAAATTTTGGGATCTTATCCTTAACAGAGTCTCATCTGAAGTCTCAACTGACATGTACTTTTTCCCGTTTCTGCTTTATGGTCACAGATAGCTGTGTAGGTCATAACCTCTAGAATTCTGGAGGTCAGGCTTTATGAAATATATACCACAATCACAGCAACAAAAATATGTTAATATTCAAAACACTTATTACATACTTGGAAAAGTCCGTTTGTGCACGTCACCTGATACTGTAAATGTTCTTGTCTCCTGTTTTCATCTGTTTATGTAGGTCCTTAAATTGAATTAAAAAAAATTGGTTTTGAGATAATTGTAGATTCACATGCAGTTGTAAGAAACAGTACAGAGAGGTCCCATCTACACTTCACCTAGATTCCCAGTGGTCACATCTTGCATAATTACGGTGCCATATCACAACCAGGAGATTCACTGTGATACGATTTGTGTTGCTTTTTCAGATTTCACCAGGCTCTTATTTATGAGTGTAAGTGTGTGTGCATGGAAGTTCTATGCAGTTTTATCGCATATGACCAGCACAGTCAAGATTCAGAACCCAGGTCCATGGGCACCAAGTTCCTTTGGGTTACCCTTTCTAGCCACAGCCACCTCTGTCCTTCTACCCACTCTGATTCCTGCCAGCCACTGATCTGTTCTCCATCTTGGCCATTTTAAGAATGTTCTATCAGTGTAATCCCATGACATATTACCTTTTTTTGTAAATACTTGGGCCGAGGCGCCATTGCATCACAGAGAGCACAAAACGCAGCTCATCCTCCAGGCTCTGGAGATCTTCTCCGCCTTGCAGGGATGTGCGGGAGAATACGTGTAGCTGATATTCATGGTTGTCTTGATTTTACTTGAAATTTTGGTTGAGATAATCGTGTATGGAAGCTTTTGAAGTTGGCTTTTCCTAGGCAGCATAATTCCCTTGAGGTGCATCTGAGCTGTGGCACCTGTCACTAGTTCTTTCCTTTTAACTGAAGGGTGGTGTTCCGTGTTTGTGTGTCCGACAGTTTGTTTATTCATTCACCCATTAAAGGATGTTGAAGGATTGTTTTCAGTTTTTAACTATTCCAAATAAAACTGCCTTGAATATAACCGTGCAGGTTTTGTGTGAATATAAGTTTTTTTTTCTGTGGGGTAAATGCCCAAGAGTGCAATTGTTAGATCATATGAGAAACTCATGTTTAATTTTGTAAGAAACTGCCGCACTCTTCCAGAGTGTCTGTATTATTTTGATTCCCACCAGCAAAGTCTGAGTGATTTTGTTTTTATGCATTCTTTGAACCTTTTCCAGCATTGGTATTATCACTATGTATATATTTTTAACATTAGCTGGTCTGATGAGTATGTAGTGATATCTCATTGTGATTTTAATTTGCATTTCCCTAATGGACAATTATGTTAACATCTTTTTGTGTGCTAATTGCCATTCGTATATACTCTTTGGTGAAATGTTTCTTCTTGTCTTTTGCCTGTTCTCTAATTGGATTACTTTGTTTCCTTATTTAGTTTTGAGAGTTTTTTTAAAATAGATGTTTTAATACTTGTCCTTCATCAAACATCTGGTTTGTAAATCTTTTCTTGAAGTCCACAGATTATTTTTCTATCCTTTTTAAGTCTTCTGCAGAGCAAAAGCTTTTAAATATTAATAAGGTCCTGCTTATCAGATTTTGGTTTTTATGGATTATGCTTTCAATGTCAAGTCTAAGAACACTTTGTCTAGCTCTTTATTATGGAGAGTTCCTACTATGATTTTTACCAGCTTTACTGAAATATAAGTCATATACTCTACAGCTTACCCATATGAAGTGCACAATTGAGTGGTTTTAATTATGTTCACAGAGTTGTGCAACCGTCACCTTGATCAACTTTAGACATCTTTACCATCCCCCAAAGAAGCCTTGTACCCTCCCTACCTGCCCTGTCCTCCAGCATCGGAAACTGCTGCTTTCACTTGCATGATGGTACTTGCATGGAAAGTATCAGCTTTTCATTCATTTATATCGCAGAATACTATTCCATTGTTTTGTTTCTCCATTCATTAGTTGGTGAACATTTGGATCGTTTCTACTTTTTGGCCTTTTTGAATAATGTACCAATGTCATTTGCTGAATTTTTAGATTGAAGTTTAAGTGCCCCTGATGCAGTCAGACTCAGAGCTAATTTCTCTTCTAAGAAGGAAGTACATTTGAGAAGGAATTTTCTACTTTATTTAGCCTTTAAAGAAAATTAAATAGGAAGTGGAGATATCAAGCAGCTAATAAGTAGGTATACCACCTCAATTTTTCAATTGCAAAGAAAATAGCACTTATTTCTTGCCAAAATAAAAATGAGGATTAAAATCAGAAATACCAATTTCTTGCTTTAAAGATACTTTATTAAACTTAAATATAATAGTATTTTGTAAGATTACCTGCCAATAAAGAAAATGGGAAGGAAGTTTCTATTGAGGATGAAAACATGTATATTATTTTAGAAGTTCTGAAGTCTTCAAGTTAAAATAGTGAACCACAATAAAAAAAGGGCTTGCTGTAGATGGCCTCTATCAGTTTAAGAAATGTTCCTTCTATACCTATTTTCTTAAGTGTTCTGATCAAGAAAGGATGCTGGATATTATGAAAAGCTTTTTCTGCATTAATTGAGAGAATCGTATGGTCTTTGTTTTTTGTTTATGTGATGTATTATATTTATAGATTTATGTGTATTGAACTATCCTTGGGATCCTGGGATAAAAGTCACCTGGTCATGATATATAATTTGTTTGATGTGTTGCTGGATTCTGTTTGCTAGGATCTTATTGAATATTTTTGCATTGATGTTCATTAATGATATTGGTATATAGTTTTCTTTCTTGGGTCCTTTCTTGGTTTGAGGATCAAGGTGATATTTGCTTTGTAGAATGTATTGGGTAGAAGTCCTTCCTTTTCTATGTTTTACAAAAGATTATGTAACTTAAGTATTAGTTCCTCTTTGAAGGTTTGGCAGAATTTTGATATGAAGCATTCAGGTCCCAAACTTTTCCTTTTAGGGAGATTTTGTATAGTTGGTGCTATTTCAGTGCTTGATATAGGTCTATTCAAACTTTCTAATACTTTCTGGTTGAGTCTAGGAAGGTGGTGTTCTTCTAGGTATTGGTCCATTTCTTCCAGATTTTCATATTTCTGAGAATAGAGGTTTTTTGTAGTAACCATTAAGGAGTTTTTGAGTTTCTGTGTTATCTGTTGTTATTTCTCATTTACCATTTCTGATTGATTATTAGAGATTTCACTTTTCTGTTTCTGGTTAGGCTAGCCAAAGGCTTATCAATTTCATTAATCTTTTCAAAAAACCAACTTTTTGTTTAGTTGTTCTTCTGAATGATTCCTTTTTTTTTTTTTCCAATTTCATTTAATTCTTCCCTTATTTTGGTTCTTTTCTTCTGCTGGGTTTGGGGTTGAATTGTTCTTCCTTTTCCAGTTGCTTGAGATGACCCATTAAGTTGTTGACTTTCTCCCTTTCTGTTTTTTTTCTTGTTATTGTTGTTGGGGATTCATAGAGGGTACAAGAAACCAGGTTACACTGATTGCATTTGTTAGGTCAAGTCCCCTCTTACAATTGTGTTTTGCCCCCAAAAGTTGTGGCACACACCAAGATCCCACCCCTCTCACTCCTTCCTTCTCTCTGCTGTTCCTTTCCCCACCTCTTCCTCATTCTTACTTTCTCTGCTCTCCCCTTCCCTCACCCCCACCGTGTCATTAATTGTCATTAATTGTCCTCATATCAGAACAGAGTACATGGGATTCATGCTTCTCCATTCAATAATAGACGATTGTAAAATCAATTTAAAATATAAATAAATGTGATGTGCGTCTTCATTAAGGTGACTGGTCATGTGCATCACCAAACATGAATAATTTTAGTATGATATCACCCTTAACAAAATACAACAAAATTACAAAAATGAATAACACAAAGGTCTGTAGGGGAGACAAAAGTGATAAATTTTTTCACACATCACTAGGTTCATGGTTCAGATTTCTAAAGGGAAAATAAATCAAATTAACTGGAATGGAATATATATACAGATATATTTAATAGTTTTATGTGACATGGAGCCTATAAAAATTAAGATCCAAAGAAACAGAGAAACTATGTATTTTTATAGAAAGCTGTGCAGAAGCATAATTGAAGAACCTACAAGCACGATCTTTTCATAATCAGCTAGGGTACAACTTGTTTGTTCAGCTTCTTCTTTATATATATATATATATTTTTATTGAATCATAACTGTGTACATTAGTTTAATCATGGAGTACAGTGTGCGGGCTTCATATACAATCTGAGATATTTTCATCCATCAGTTTGACATAACATTTGTGAAATTTTCTCATTTACTGTGTGAAAACATTTGTGTTCTGCATTTAGTAGTTTTCTCCTGACCCTTCAAAGATGCACCTCAAGTGCTGACACCTCTGTGTGACATTTCTTTCCTTCAGGTAAAAAGTGAATCCCATGGACTAAGGGTCTATCCATCTCCTTTAAAAGAAGGTCAGAAAATTCTTTTGGGCTGCTTCAGGCAGAAAATTAAGACAATCTGAGAATTACCTTTTTGCAATTTCCTCACAGGCTAAGGTGCCATATTTCGAGGTAGTAAGCCCAGAGCCCCATCATTCTTCTGTCTGAAATTTCTACTTTTCACAGTCCAGAAAGTGGGCTGCTGGCTTGTCCCATAAACCAATTTTTAATCCCAGTTTTTAATTCCAGAAACAGGTCAGTCCAGTTAAATAGTTAACATTTGTGCTTTCATTTCTGAAGGCTCCCATGACTTGGAGAATTTCTGTTCAATAAATGTTATGTTTTTCTCCTGTTGATCATCTATTACAGAGCTCTCATCCATGAACCTAACCATGGTGAGAAAAACATCTTGCTTCTTTATCACTACAAGGACAATTCAGATTAAGATGGAAATATGCACTGAACTGAGTGTCTAAAATATTTTGATTATTTACCTACCAGTCTTTACTATGCTGCTATAATTATTTATTTATATTTATTAGTTATTAAATAAGTATATATTGATTAGCATTTAGGTGTTGAGTGTTAGACCCACAGCAGTGGATGAGAGAAGCATCACATTGGTTCTTATGATTGTTCTAGACTACTGGTCTCAGTTTTCCATGATGAAACATATAATATCAGTAATTTGTACCTGTAGGCTGACTTCTAAAGTATGGAAAGCGAGATACAGAGGGGCATTGTAATTTTCCTTATGTAACAAATGAAGTTATTGAGTGGCATAAAATAATAAGTGGGATTTAAACTATTTTGAGTTTCCAGAGCCTAGATCCTTTAATTTTTTTCATTAGTTTTGAGCATATGCTCCAGCATCAACGTTTTGAATGACTCCTTTGAAATTAAAGGGAGATACATGTCTATAACTTTGAATTTCCATGAATATTTTTCTTGGGAAAATAGGAAACTACTAGTCAAGTCTGTTATATAAATTAAATCATTATAGATAAAGATAAGGAAGATAAATTTGGTTTTAAACTTGTATCGGCCTAAGTTGAGAAATCATAAAGACAAGTAAACTATGGTCCCCGTAGAAAAGATTAGATGTGTGTAAAGTCACTTTAATGACAAATGCCTCTATTTAATGAAAACTTCTGACCCTTCAAAGAAAGGTTGTATAGTCTAGTTTACAAATTTTAAATTGTGCTTGCGTTCAAGAAGTGAGATCTAAAATATAGTTCTGCTGTTCATGGATTTGCAGTTGTTAGAGTTGGAAGTCAGGTTTGAACAAGGGAGGGAAAAGTTAGTTATGTGGGGTGGTACCTTTGGTTCAGTGACTAGGGTGCCAGCCCCATATACCAAGGGTGGAGAGTTCAAACCCAGGCCCGGCCAAACTGCAAAACTGCAACAAAAAATAGCTGGGCATTGCGATGGGTGCCTGTGGCCCCAGCTACTCAGGAGGCTGAAAAAAAAAAAGTTAGTTATCTGACTCAGCCCTTGACAAATAACTGTGATTGACCTCAGGAGAAAAAAAGAACCATAGAAAACACTGGAGCTGTGGTTAAAACCATTGTATATTTCAGGGATTTCTTACTGTTGTTGCATGCACAGGTGTGGACTCACGTCACTTCTAGTAATCGTTCCCTCATTATACCATTTTATAAAAAATTGCAGTTTTGACCCTCCTTGTATATTACTCTTGTGGATAAGAGTAAAAGTGGCTGATAGGAACATCAACTAAAGGAAGGGACCTAAACAAAAAACTGACAATGGACAAAATCAGCAGACTGCCCAGCCATCTTTGACGTCAGAAAATATAATACACAGTAACGTCTCTGGTTTAGAGGTGGTTCTTTTTGAGCCTTCCTGGCTCCTTCTTGAGAACACACTTTCACTTGTGCACAACCTTATCTAAGCATGTCCCTTTTAGCTCAATAAACTTGCCAAAGTTGCTTGATTTTGTGCTTGTCCTAAAATTCCTTTCTGGGACATTAGCACAATGATCAAACATAGATCAGTCAAAAATAATGAAGTCTAACTTTATCATGAGGGAAACCACGTACTAAAGTAATAGGAAATTAACATTTTCATTTTTACTTTTTCCTTCTAACAAAAGTATTTTTTAATATACTCAGCAGAGACAAGTATTATTTTTTTCATGTTTAACTGCCATCTGTTTTTCTCAATAAGCCTTAAGTTCCATATAGCTGTCATTGTTTCCATCAAACCTATCACGGGATCTAGGTTGCCTAGACATAGTCAACATAAACAACGAAAAATAAGAAGGATTCTCCTGAGTACAGATATTAATATAGCCTCTGAGATTCCAAAAGTTGAAGTAAAATATTATTTACCACCAGTTATCATCCTCTTTTGTAGTGTGTGTTCTCATAGTTTAGATTATTCATTCATACATTCATTATTTCATTTACTGATGCAAAGCATGTGTAGAAACATTTATTTTGTGTGTTGATAAATCTCTTGTCTACAAAGTGCTGGGCTTTTGTTATAGACATGAAATACAACAATTGACACTTATATAATACCTATTTTGTTTCACATGTAAGAACCACTTCTAAGCCCTGACAAATTCCATTGTTTAGGAAAAGGAAGAGAAAACAATCTAACATGGCATGTTAAAATAGTTATCTATAGAAAGAAATGGTTCAGAACAGAGAAAAGACTCATCAGCTGTGCTTTGAAAATGGATTTGGGGAAGGTTACATAAAGGAGTTTTTATTTGTTTTTTTGCTTGGAAAGAAATTGAGGTCATTCATAGGCTAAAAGAGAAATAATATGATGTATTTGGAGAATATCATATTGTTCAATATGTTTATTGTATATTAAATATATACCATATATGGATGTAGGGAGGTTATAGGAGGAAGATGAGCTTTCAGTTATATTTGAATAATTCAATTATTTCCAGAATTGATGCATATTTACCTAGGAAGCTGACACATTTAAACTGATCTTTTAGAAAGGCCATTCAGCTTGTAATTTGGTAAACTCAGGCAAAAATGGGTGTAGGAAATCATAAACCAGGCATGAACTAGATTGTTTGAATAAATAAAGTAATAACAATTGAAAGAATTACCCTAATTTAAAATTATTAAAGAGATATATTGGATGGAATCAATGATTGTTTCAAAATGGAAATGAAGAAAAGTTGAATGCCAACTATGGATCATACACTAGTCTTGGTAGGAAAGGGGAATCAAATGAGCAAAAAAGATATTGGAAAAAAGTAAACAGAGTAACATGGTAGACCATCCATATCCTTGACTGCATGGAGCCAAATATAGTGAACACTTCAATTAAAAGACAAATCATCAGAAATAATAAAAACAACATACTACATATGTGCATATATGTATATTTATAAATCTAAATTTTGTGACATCTTCAGCACCCTTCTAAAGTAATGTGTATGTGTAGTACTAGTTATATATATGTATATATGTAAATATATTTAACTACTACATATATAGTATATATAGGTAAATATATTTAATTACTATTATTACATTTATATGTATATATGTATGTGTATATATGTATTTTTTATTTGTTTTATATATATTTATATTTATTTTTATATATGTAGTAGTTATATATATTTACATATATAACTTTGCGTATATATACATGACTATGCAAATATATATACATATATAACTACTACACACACACACACATACACATATATATTAGATTAAATAGAAGGGTGCTGAAGATATCAGGAAATTTAGATTTAAGAAGTGGAGAAGTTTCAGATGTAACAAAATTTCAGAGTAGAAATGACTGAAGTGGAAAATGATCAGTGTAAAAAGCATACATTATTTCACCTATATAAGTGAAATATTATTTTTCATGCATTCTCTGCATGGCTCTTTTCATTCAACCAAAAACCTTGGTTGCCTTGGCTATGATTAGTAATTTAAAGCTAAAACAAAAGAAGTTAACACAACTGCTGTTGTCTAAGGACTGTATGAAATAAAGAGCTGAAATTCTTACTGCTATCAGAAATGAGAAGAAGCCAGAAGGAGGACTACAACTGGAAAGTATTAACCCTGGCTATGGTTGACATGTTCTAATGAGATCTGTGATCCCTCTCCTACAGTAGAGGCTTCGTGGAACTAATTAAATGAGAAATGCTGAAGCCCCTAACAGCAGCCTGGCTGACACTCTTGAAATCCTTGGTTATCAGCCAAAGCATTATGACATTAAATTGTTGACACTTATAATAAGTTAATTTCCAAAATATAAGTGAGTATAATAGGTTATCAAAATCTAAACAAATTTTTTAGTAGCAGAACTACGATTTAAAAATGACTGACACAGAAAAAAATGTACTGGGTTAAAAGTGAAGAACACCAATTCTTACCTTGGCTATGTATGTGAGTCCCAGAAAATCTCTAGGCTTAACACATAAATCAAGAGACTTGGAAGCAAACCAACATCTTTAAATACACTAATTGTTAGGTAAACTCCCAAATATTTCATCTTCTTTGGCACTACTGTGAAATGAATAGAGTCTTTGACTGTTTTTTCAGCTTGGCTATTATTGGTATATGTAAAGGCTACTGACTTATGGGTGTTGATTTTGAAGCCTGAGACATTGCTATATTCCTTGATCACTTCTAAAATTTTTGTAGTAGAATCCCTGGTGTTTTCCAGATATACCATCATATCATCTGCGAATAGTGAAAGTTTAATCTCTTCTGACCATATGTGGATACCTTTCATTGCCTAATTGCAATGGCTAGAACTTCCATTAAATGTTGAAGAGCAGTGGAGATAATGGGCAGCCTTGCCTGGTTCCTGATCTAATTGGAAATTATGTCAATTTAACTCTATTCAATATGATATTGGCTGTGGGTTTGCTGTAGATGGTCTATTAGTTTAAGAAATGTGCCTTCTATACCAATTTTCTTAAGTGTTCTGATCATGAAGGGATACAGAATATTGTCAAAAGGTTTTTCTGCATCAATTGAAAGAATCATATGGTCTTTATTTTTTAATTTGTTTATGTGCTGGATTACATTTATAGATTTACGTATATTGAACCAGCCTTGAGACCCAGGGATAAAGACCACTTTTTCATGGTCTATAATTTGTTTGATATGTTGCTGTATTCTATTTGTTAGGATCTTCTTGAATATTTTTGCATCAATATTCATTAGTGATATTGGTCTATAGTTTTCTTTTCTTGTTGGGTCTTTCCCTAACTTAGCGATTAAGATGATGTTTTCTTCATAGAATGTGTTGGGTAGTATTCCTTTTTCTATATTTTGGAAGAAGTTTAGCAATATAGGTACTAGTTCTTCTTTAAAGGTTTGATAGAATCCTGACGTGAAGCCATCTAGTCCTGGGCTTTTCTAAGGGAGATTTTGTGTAGTTGATGCTATTTCAGAACTTGATATAAACCTGTTCAAAATTTCCACTTCATTTTGGCTAAGTCTTGGTAGGTGGCGTGCTTCCAAGTATTGGAAAATTTCCTACAGATTTTCATATTTCTGAGAGTAAAGTTTCTTGTAATATTCGTTAAGGATTTTTTTTTAAATTTCTGAGGGGGTCTGTTGTTATTTTGTCTTTACCATTTGTGATTGGTGAAATTAGAGATTTGACTCTTTTTTTTTTTCCTGGTTAGGTTAGCCAAAGGTTCATCTATTTTATTGACCTTTACAAAAAGCCAACTTTTTGATTTATTGATCTGTTCTATAATTCTTTTCTTTTCAATTTCATTTAGTTCTACTCCAATTTTGGTTATTTCTTTTCTTCTGTTGGGTTTGGGGTTGGAATATTCTTCCTTCTCCAGTTGCTTGAGATGTCCCATTATGTTGTTAACTTCCTCTCTTTCCATTTTCTTGAGGAAGGCTTGCAGTGCTATAAATTTCCCTCTTAGGACAGCCTTGCAGTATCCCAGAGGTTCTGATAATTCATGACTTCATTGTCGTTTTTTTCCCAACAATTTGGTAATTTCCTTCTTCATCTCGTCTATGACCCATCTATCCTTCAGCATAAGGTTATTTAGCTCCCATGTTTATGTATGAGTATGCAATTTCCTGTTGTTTTTGAGCTCAACTTTTATTCCATGGTGGGCTTATATTATTTTAAGTATTCATTAGTTTTTTCCTGCCCTTAGCTTTATGTAAGTAGGTTTTTGTTCTTTTTTTTTTTTTTTTTAGTGCTTTACCATTAGCAAATTTTTCACATATATTCTCCTTTGGCCCTCACAACAACCCTGTGAGGTAGGCAGCACAGATATTTTTCTCATTTAACAGATAAAGAAGATGAATCTCAGAGTAGTTAACTGATACGGCCAAGGCTATACAGTTAGTGAATAATCTGTATTATTTTCAGTCTTTGGCTTAAAAATTCAGAACTTAACATCCCTTCATTACTTGCCCTACCTACTTCACAGGAATAATGAAGAGAAAATGAATTTAAGTTTAGAAAAATACATTGAAGGAAAAAAGCACTATATAATTATACCCACAAAGTATAATTTTCTACAATATATAGCTCATTCACCTTCTCCACCCAGAATTTTATATTGCCTCAGTGCTGTGCCCAACTGAGCAACTAAGTAAGGCAGGGGAATAGTGTGATCCTATTTAAAGTTCCATAAATTACAGTCATGGTAACTGCTGTTATTAAGCAAATTGAAAATCAGCACAGAACTCTTTTGCCTTTTCTTTGTCATGACAAAGACTGGCACACACACAGTTACCTAACGAAAGTGGTGGCAAAGAAAAGTTATTTATTCTGCATTATATAAGAGAAAAGCAGAAGATTCATGGGAACCTGTGCAAGAACGTCTTATGTGACACAGATCTCTCTAGCTGCCTACAGGGAATAAAATAACCGTGTCATCTTCATTTTAAATAATGATTTTATCTGTGTTCATATCTTGAACTACACCAAGGAACAGCTCCATGGTAAATTTCCTTGGCTATTTACCATCATTCCTAATCAGACTATTATACAGAATGTCTTTGAAGGTAATGAATTAGATGCCTGTGTTCACATTTTCAGGATTTACTTTGGATTTTCCTGCTTTAAGACCCAAAGATTATATTGAGTTTGTATTGGTGATAAGTTAGAATGTGATAGGTGAATTCAGCATATTAAAAGAGTAGCATCTTTTCAGAAAAGATTGTATACTATATAAACTTTTCAAGTCCTGTGAAACTATTTTTTGTGTCTTTTCAACTGAGAAGCATCCTATTCAACACACTTCTCCTCCCAAAGTGGTTCCTACCAAACAACCTTTGCTTTCAGCTTTTTATTTTCTTCTGTAATAGCCTCATATTTCTCTTTCATTTTTGCCAATTCTAGATGAAGCAGCTCTATTTCTGGATTCTGGTAGCAGCCCCTAAGTGATGCTTTAAAAAATCCAAAGCACTATTAGGATTTTCTGGTTCCTTGTATAATGCTATCAACAGCCTAGTCAGCATGTCCAACACACTGACCTCTCCAAGTATCTCTAGAACTGCTCATGCTTCAGGAAGGTGGCTTTGTAATGAACCATAGTGACAGCAGCAATGGTGTAGCTGGTGCCTGACACCATGACTCAGTAGTCTATTTTGGGGGGAGATTATTAGGCAATATTGTTTGCATTTGTAAGATAAAGTTCAAGTTACAGTTGAGTCCTTCACCCAGGAGGTATGCTCTATACCTCTTACATTGTACCTGATGGGTGGGAAGTTGAATTTTATTGTGTTTTTTTTTCTTGTGCGAATCTTTTTATGTCTGACTTCTTTCTTGCAACATAAGGCTGAAATCCATCTATGTTTTTGCATGCATCTTTAATGTTTTCTTTTTTGTTGTATGGTATTCCATTATATTATATGCTTACAATACACCCATTCTTCTGTTGATATTTGTGGTGTTTTTATTTGGCAGCTATTGTGAATGAAGCCCATATAAACACTATTGTACATTTCTTAAGGTGTACAGATGCACTCATATCATTTAAGTATAATCTTAGAAGTAGGATTGCTGGATTTTGGCTTAAGTGTTTGTTTAGTTTTAGGTATTTCTGCCCAGGAGTTTTCCAAAGTGGTTGTACCGATTTAATCCCTAGCCATTACACATGAGGATATATTAAAGATGTATATTGATATCTTTACCAATATTTGTTTTGTTCATGTTTACATGGATTGATCTAGAAACATACTCTTCTTAGCAAAATATCTCAAGAATGGAAGAAAAAGTATCCAGTGTACTCAGGTCTACTATGAAACCAATTTATAAGCACCCACACTTCCATATGAACGCTATCACTCATCTACAGCCCAAGATGAAGGGGAAAGAAAAGGGGGAGGGAAGGGGGGAGGATGGATGGAGGGAAGGTAATTGATGGGACCACTCCATGGTGCATTTTACAAGGGTACATGTTAAATCTACTAAGTGTAGAATATAAATGTCTTAACACAATAACAAAGAAAATGCTGTGAAGGCTATGTTAACTAGTTTGATGAAAGTATTTCAAAAAGTATATAAAACCAGCATATTGTACCCCATAAATGCATTAATGTACACAGCTATGATTTAATATAAAAAATGCTTATTTTTGTCTATCTATGTGATTCTTGTTGATGTGTTTGTTATTGCATTGTGGTTTAAAAATGTTTTTCCCTGTTGAATAATGCTTATTGGCTATTTGGATATCTTGTGCTTGTGAAGTGCTTGTTTGTTTTTATGGTCACATTTTATTTTATTTTATTATCTTTATGATTAAATCATAACTGTGTACAATAGTGCAATCAAGGGGTACAATGTGCTGGTTTCATATACAATCTTAACTATTTTCATCAAACTGATTAACATAGCCTTCCTGGCAGTTTCTCTGTTATTATATGAAGACATTTGTATTCTGCATTTAACAAGGTTCGCCTGTACCCTTCTAAGATACACCGTAGGTGTGGCCCCACCAATTAACCTCCCTCCGCCCCAACCTCCCCTCACCCCTCCCTACCCTTGCCCCTTTCCCTATATTCTTGTGTTATAGTTGGGTTATACCATTCACACAACAGCTATAAATTAGCTTCATAGTAGGGCTGAGTACATTGGATACTTTTTCTTCCATTCTTGAGATACTTTGCTAAGTACAATATGTTCTAGCTCCATCCATGTAAACATGAAAGAGGTAAAATCTCCATCTTTCTTTAAG